>JAUEKX010427381.1:0-16303 GCA_031834005.1 Dendronotus venustus
TCTCAAGGAAACCGGGATCTCGGTCAACTTTTTCACCTCGGTCAGGCGGGGTGTTTTTCTCCATATGAACAGCCCCTTAGATCTTCCATAAATTTGTTTTTAATTTTATTTATTTTTACACTTTTTAGATTTATTAGAAAAGGTGAGTGAGTTTTTTCTCCGTTCATTCAACAAGGAACAACAAATTGTGCATTGTATTTTTCGTGTATTATTTCATAATATATATCAAATAGAATACAACTTCTTGGTCCACAAAAGATGAATTTGATGAGCATTTAAACTGCGTTACTGCCAATTACTAAGCATTAATATAAAAAGGGATCAAATTCAATATGGTATAAGGCTACTTTACAATTCTATATAGCTTGACCATTTTTGAACGGAAATAAATTGTAAGGTAGAAATTTTTCTTACTAATTTCCGCGAAAATTTGAAATCCCCAAAGAATTTATATATACCTAGGCAGTTTATTCCCAAATTATTTTAAATTTGATTACGTAATGTTTTAGTCACGTGTCGTGCATCAGTTACCAGGGGAACGGAATTTCCATATTTTCTACTACTTACTGACTGGTGGAAGCAATGAATTACTTCGTAAGTATCGAACCTTGAGAAGGATCGTTCAAAATTCTCGAATTTCGATAGCACTCCTTCTACTTTAACTCGTAACCATATCTGAGATTATAAATCAAAGTTAACTTCAACGACATGTTGTTCGACAATTTTCAAAAATTCTTCTCGTGAAAGTTTCTGAAGCAAAATATATGAAAGTTTTTTTGTTTTGTTTTACAGAGAAACTATTTCTGGAGAGGAGAATGGAGAAGTACGAGCTGCTCAACCAGAACAACTGCTATAACGTACCAACTATCGATGACAAGAAAATGTTCACCATCGTTGAGGTAGATGATGTTATATTTGTTATGTTGTTTCACTAGTTTTTCAGTAATTAATCGTGCTTCATGTTATTTCATGGAGTTGAAGTGAAATTTCGAGGGACATACCGTGAATAAATTTCAATGAATTGTTTTTTGTGCCGTTGTCATTTCCATCTCCCCGAGTGCTTTTCATTTTCTGAGAAGCACACACAGACACACACTCACACATACGGTTGGTGGAGTGATTTCGATGGCCATTTTGACCAGAGAGTGTATATGATTTCCGAATATGCAATTGTTCTGACCAACTGAGCATTGGTATACACTGAAGGAACAATACATCCAAGCTGGTGACGAGAATAGCAATCTTAATTGAGACGAACAGGAAACACTACTTGTTGATTTTGGTGGAGAGAGCATAAAGGATACCTCTGTGGTTCTCCAACAATATCATCACAACCGTCCAACACGATAGCGAAGTGAACGTTGGACAGGCAATAAAGTAGAACGCCAGAAGCGACTTGCTGCATGTCTAAATTTGATTGATCACGAGGAAATCGATGGAGGCGACTTGTACGATGAAATGGGGATAAAAAGAGATGATCTTACACACGTTGTGCAGGCTTCTCTTCTTCTTGTTTTGATGATGTTCAGTAACATAGACAACTTACGTTGCCGACCGCTCCAACGATATATAAATACCTTAACAACAACCTTCTATCATAGAGGTCTCATCTATCATCTGTATGTCCACGTTGTCATCAGTGTCATTGCCTTCGCTGCAACAATCTATTGTGAAATAAAGGGGGGGGGGGGGGTTACGTTACGTTTTTTATGTGATTTAGATATGTCACTGATGTCTTTACGGATTAATCTAAATTTGATTCAAAAAACTAAATAGTAGTATCAGTGTACCTACGAAAATGTTTAACTTAAGTTTTGCGATTCTTTTTAACTGAAAAGTTCTCATTTCGCATTAATAATGTTTACTTTTCTTATTTTTTAATTAAGGCTGCAATGAAGATGATTGGCTTTCAACCAGAGGAGGTCGATGGGATTTTTCGGTTAGTTGCAGCTGTTTTGCATTTAGGTAATGTCAAGTTCACCGACACATTCAAGAATGGAATGGATACTGTCAACATCGTTGATAGCCAAGGTATACTGAAGTTTTTCTAATTCATGTCTTGATACAAAGAAGAAGAAAGAAAAATTGCTTATAACTAGGTAGAAAATTTCACGAATATGTTTTCGTTTCAACGTCAGAATAACATTCCTACAACATCTTTCCAGTGTTCGGTTGTACCGTTAATCGAATCTGATGAATCTCTTAATGATTTCGTCGTTTCTTTTTTACCACAATAGAAATCGAACATGCAGCGAAACTGTTTGGATGTACATCCCAAGCCTTGATAAACATGTTGATCACCCGAACTGTACATTCTGCTACTGATAAAGTCACAACTCACCTCAGCAAAACTGACGTAATATACTTCGTAATATATTTGTTGAAATGTCTTGTTGGCACTAATTTCTAGCCCTCGATTACAGTAAATACTTACAATCGTAAACAGTAGAATTGCGTATTATTTAGAAGTTTATAAACCGAAAGCTTCGCATTTTACCTGGACCCTAATTTATGAATTTATCGTCCTTGTAATTGTAACTATGAAATGTTGATTATCTCGAACAAAAAATATAAATTTTTCTTTTTTTTCTTCTTTTTTTTTCCAGGCTTTGTACGGTCGAGATGCTCTCTGTAAAGCTACCTACAACAAGCTGTTCAGTTGGATCATTCAACGGATTAACGATAAGATTAGGGTGAGCTATTTTGTGTGCATGTCAATATAGCTCTACTAATAGAGCAAAAGTTACGAAAAAAGTTCAAAGTTCGGTAGTCCCCTTGAACTTGAATTCATTGAGTAATTATTAATAGCATTGTTGCGTTTTTTTTACTAAATAATGTTCTTTTATTCCCTTTTTTCCTTTTAACTGTATCATCCTCATCTTTTTATAGGCACCTGAAAAAGCTTTTGGTAAGAAGGTTATTGGTGTACTTGATATCTATGGTTTTGAAGTTTTCGAGGTAAATTTTTAAATCCTTTCTTTGGTTTTGAGTTAATACAATATTAATAACATTAATTTACTCAGGAAAAATACATATTTTTTATCAAAATATTCTTACGTTACGCAATTTTGAGAAATTCGAGAATCGTTGCTATTTTTTACAATTTCGTTGTTGATAATCCTTAATCTTAATCACTCTACTTCAGTTTAATTCATTCGAACAATTCATCATCAACTACTGTAACGAAAAACTCCAACAACTGTTCATCGAGTTAACTTTGAAGACCGAGCAAGAAGAGTATGTCAAAGAGGTAAATGGGATTCCCTCGGTGTGTGCGTGTCTGCGTACGCGTTTGTCTGTGACTCTATGGAAGTCCTACTACTTTTTAACCCCTCTTTTTGGTAACTGAATTTGTTTAATCGACCCGATTAGATGCAATCCCTGAGTAGATAAGATGATAGTTTTCAACTCTTTGCTGCTGGGAATTAAACATTAGAACAGATGTTGTTCTAATGATATAAATATGCTTGTTATATTTCTATCAAATTTTTTTTTTTAACTATCGATTTGCCACATTAGGGTATTGAATGGATTCACATTGATTACTTCAACAACGCAATCATTTGCGAACTCATTGATGCTGTAAGTAGATTGTCCAAGACATCCTCCCCCTTTTTTTTTCTTAATATAATTACATCAAATTAAATACATCATAAAGTGTTAACAAGCAAGTTATTTCAATTGTTTTTCTATGCAATGATTTGACTTAAAAGATTATTACATTATTATTAGATGTCAGCCAAAACTGATTAGTTTCGGATGAACGAAATTTGCTTAACAGTTTATATAGTCACAATGCTGCCAAATTTAATTTTCTGTCAATCTAATTTAGCTGGTAAATTTCTAATTTTATTTAACTCTTTAAGTTCTAGATGTCGAGTATACTCGACATGAAAACACACTTTCATACACAAAAGCGAAAACCACAAGTAACTGAAATTAAGAGGCGAGGCGCGCGTTGGGTTTCTTGCCACTTAAAGGGTTAACCGGCTTTTTATCCGTTTTCCCAGGGCCTTTGATTCATTGCTTATTTATTCTTTTAGCCACAAGTTGGAATACTTGCTCACTTAGACGAACAATGTTTGTTACCTGGGAATGTGAGTTTTATGATTTCTTTACATTTCAAGAAAATGATAGGAATTCCATAACGTACTCTCTCTATAAATTCGGGTGTTTTTCTTTGTCGAGATTCAAATTGTTTTGAACAAGAAAAATCGTGTTTGGTAGATTACGGTAACAACTTTACTACTACAAAAATGTGTTATATATCTACCCACCAACTTTGATCTTATTCAAGTTCTCTTTCTTTTACTATAGGTAACAGATAAGAATTTCTTGGATAAATTGAATACAAGTTGCGTGAAGCATGAACATTTCGACAGTCGTACAAAAAGTCGATCCAATACAAAGATCGGCTTCGAATGTTTTCTATTAAAGCATTTCGCTGGTGATGTAAGTTAACAATTTGCTAGGGAGAGTAGGCTTACAAAGTTTGAAGTCTAAGATCCTCTACAGCTTCCCCACTGCATACATTAACTTAAAATTCTCTTATTTCTCTGTGTAGGTGACATACAATGTTGAAGGCTTCATCGACAAAAACAACGATTTACTATTTAAAGACATGTCGCAAGCGATGTACTCTTGCGATTTGTTCTTCCTTAAGGAAATGTTCCCTGAAGGTAAGTCGTTTCGATTGATAAGTAGGAGCATCTAAGGAGGGTGTTTACTCAGGTAACTGGAGCCAAATAGGCAAACTGGCTCAGCTTTGAGGAAATTCATCGAGGGAGATCGATTTACCGAAAGTACATTGTAGGACGGAAATTGTTGCCTCGAATATTTACTATCGCTGTTCGCCTTCAAAACAACTTGTTGTGTGATTTCTGTCAGTTGATACTAATGTTATTACTATCGGAACAGATTCTAATTTCTGGATAAATACTCCTAACCTTTAGCTCCAGAATGGCAGGAATCCTTTTTGCATATATGTAAAAGTTACTTGTTAAGACATCTCCGTCCCTATATTTAGGTAACCCTGCCAACAAAAACAAGAAGCGCCCACCAACTGTTGGTACCCAGATGAAGGTATGAGATAACTATTACACATATGTATTTGTGGTAAAAGCTTCTTATTTAATTGGTTCAAGGTGACAATAAGTGTGTCTTTCTTCCTATCAAAAGTTTTATAAATATTTTTACAATTTTAAATAATGTTTATATGCGCGTGTTTTTATTTTACAGTCATCAGTGTCATCTTTAGTGAAAGATTTGATGAGCAAACGACCACATTATATTCGTTGTATCAAGGTAAGTGAATCACTTTTTACGTTGTTTAACAGTTATAATCGATTGTCAACATAATAATGAATTAGATATAAAAAAAAGTTCGAAGTAAATAGTATTTCATATGTAATTTGCGTAGATTATATTTTATTAGAAGATACAGACATGAACGTTTTGATCACAATATTTCAGCATACTTAATGTCTTTTTCAACAAGGATACGGTTTTCAATTTCATACTTTGTTTTGTTTTGTAGCCAAACGACATCAAATCACCATCCACTTTTGCCGATAAAATCACTCGACATCAAGTCCGTTATCTTGGGTAAGTTAGATATATTCTGTTTTTTATTATCAGCGGTTTTAGCAGCTAAGTATTTATTGGTTTCGGATTTCGTCGTCCTGTCCTTTTTAGCGATATCTCCACAATATCGTTGTATAATATATCCAACATCAAGAGATAATTCCGCATAATAGCATGTTTACAGAAGAAGTACGCACGCTTTGGCCAGTATCTAGTAGCAAGAGATTAGGAAAGTGATAAAATCAGAAAATCCCTATTTATAATATAAGATCTATGTACAAAAGCCATCAGGCTATCTTTTTTTAAGGATGTCAATATCTTAATTACATAGCTGCTGTTATTACTTTCCTTATTTCTAATTTCTTTCTTCAAACAATTTTACGATTTTAAAGAACCATAATATAGAGATAACCATTGTTTCTTGACACTATTGTAAAGTTTTTAAAACAAACAAAACATCGAACTGTTTCTGAAGACAAAAATTCGATTCGAGACTCTCTAATTATTATCGTTAATTGTTCTGGTTTACAGACTACTCGAGAATATTCGCGTACGACGTGCTGGTTACTGTTACCGACAGCCGTACGACACTGTGCTGTTGCGATACAAGATGTTGTGCAAAGACACGTGGCCCAACTACCGCCGTGGAACACCCAAAGAAGGTGTCAAAGAAATCATGAAGGTTCGTTGATGTGAATTAACTCTTAATCCGATATTGTTGAGTTGTGTCGATGTAACATCGATGATTTATGTGCTACCATATTACGCAGTTAAAATTAATGTCATGTGAATTGTATGAAAATTTCCCTTGTTTCCCGGTTCGTTTACTCGTTATTGACATATCTGCGTTCTGTATTCCTTGTCTTTTGCCTTATCGCAAATAATGTTGGATCAAATTTTCTTCTCGTCGAAAGATTTCGTCACGAATAATTTTGAATAAACACTTAAATATTGTAAATTCGGTGCAATTATTGTGCCTGGAAATTTTTAGTTTGACCAGTGAAATTTTTTCGTCGCCAACAAAAATTTCGTCACTTTTTTCCGACGTCTTTTTATATGATAAGATAGTAGGATGTTCATATGAAAATGTTTATTCTTTGTGAATGTAAGGGTATAGGAAAACATATTTTCTGCTATTTCTTAGGTTCTAGACATCAATTCTCCGGATGTTGAATTTGGAAAAACAAAGCTGTTCATCCGCGATCCGAGAACTGTATGTTTTTTTATTTTTATGTGTTTCTAAATTATTTTGATATCAGTCTTTTAGTCACTATCTGTAAAGCAGTCGTCTTGTAATGGAGAGGTTGTAAGTTTGGTCTCTGTCATACTTCCCGTTCAATGTTTTATTGGCATTGCTTTCGATTTGTGCGGTGATATTTGAAAGTAGAGTGCAGTTTACTATTTTTTCATAGCCTCGGGATAACCTCCTTCGCTGTCAGATTATAATGATAACATCGAGTTTTTTTTTTTTTTGTAAGTAGTAAAAATCATATGATTTCTCTCAATTTGACAGGTGTTCTTATTGGAAGAGAAGCGTAAGGAACGAGTCATCGATCTTGTTATTTTATTACAAAAAACTGCTAGAATGTTTGTTGCAAGATCAAAGGTAAGTACCAGAAAATCAGCTTCTTTACCTATCAGTTTATTATTTCATTTATATTGTCTATGTTGTCTAAAGGCTGCATTCCATTTCAGGATTTTTGGTCACCGAACGCAATGACCAAAGTTCAATCTATTCAACTTCTGTTGGAGCATATATTAAATTCGATCATCTAATTTTGTGTTTAGTTCTTGAAGATGAAAGAAGGTCAAATCAAGATTGCCAGTCACTTTCGAAAATACCAGGTAATCGTTTGCGTAAAATTCTTGATTGATTTACATGAAATAATTTTTGTTATGCATTAACTGTTTCATTGTCTAAATATTTTTAATCAACTGCATTCAGCGTTTTACAAATTTTATCTCAACGCGTTCCCGTGTCTTTTTTTTTTTTATAGAAAAGAAAGATGTTTTTGTTGATCCGTTATGCTGTCATCAAAATGCAAGCCCTTGTTCGAGGACATCGTGTAGGTTTTCTATTCTTCTTATTCAGGCTCTTCAGCGAGTTTTGTCTTAGAATTCAATTCGGCAATTCAATGCGAGTTTTATTCATTCTTTTTCCTCCCCTTTCAGGATCGTCTTATTTATCAGAAGAAATTGAGGAAATACGCTGCTCCAAAAATCATCAACTTCTTCAAACAATGTTTGGTAAGTCGAGTGTGAAATTGAATTTTTAATTAGTGCTCAATAAAGCTTGTTATTTGTTAATTAGCTTACCATTTGCACGCAGAAGTTTTGTGTTTCTATTTTTCTGTAGTTTTTTTTTTTTTTTTTTTTTTTTTTTGTAAAATCAAATAAATTTACGTGTACAGCACACTCCCAATAACTCGAACCTCCCAAGAAAATTGTTCAAGTTATCGAATGGTTATTGGGGTTATGAGAAAGGCTTAGTGAGGGTTCAAGGGGAACTCAAAAACAGTTCGAGTTACTGGAAGTTCGAGTTATCGGGTGGGTTTACACTGTATTCACACTCCCTTTGATATTCTCATCTATAGACCAGTGCATTTATGAACGGTAAAAACAATCAACGCGGCATATGTCTCAAACCTAATATTAATATTTCAATGTTCTTCTCGTTGTTTCAGGCTGTTCGCTTCATCCTACAAACACAGAAGAACATGCCTTCAAACTCACCGTTGGACAACAACTGGAAAGAGTTTTCCATACTTTTCAAAAAGGCTTCCAGAGAACTTAAACATATTCATCATGCATGGAGGGTAAATGATATATTTTTGTGTACACTAATGTCATCTTTTTATATATTTGAAAGAACACCAGTTTTAAGTAATTAGCAGAGTTATAAATTTGATTGGTTGATTAGTTACTAATCACATTCAATATGCATGCACTTTTTATTATTTTTTTTCGCATTAAAGAATGTAAGTGTTGTTGTTCCTTGACTTGATCAGATAAACAATATTTCTGTTATGCTTGTAAAACAACTGACAGCAAATTATTATTTTACTCTGTTGTTTTTTCAGTGTCGCAAATACCGTGAAGGTATATCTGACGATCGAAAAAAAATACTGGACGAGAAATTGAAAGCAAGCGAAATCTTCAAAGGAAACAAAACTAATTACCCAGAGAGGTAAGTCTGCTGTTCTGAAATTTATTGGTGATATTTCGCCATGATATATGATATATTCCAGATGTGACAAAAAAAAAATTTGGCAGACATCAATATTAAAACATTATTTCTCAAGTCACTTTTCGTTAGTAGAGAGAAATTTTCTGAGAAATACAAGCCGAATACGATAAATTACTAAACGGTTTGGATCGAAACTAAAAACTTAGAAAATTTTAGAGGTTGCTGTTTCATCAGTTCTTGTTGTTTTTCCTACACTGTATAATTCCATAGCATTATTACGTTTCTGTTTATTAGTGTTGGTGTACCTTATGCTGGAGATACTCTCGGTTTGGAGGGAAATGCCAATTGGCTCAAAGTGAAAGCGAAACAAGAAGATCGTATTGAACTAAACATGGTTGAAAGCATTACCAAAATAAATAGAGCTAACGCAAAGGTAGGCAGTTATTATTATTATTATTATTATTATTATTATTATTATTATTATTATTATTATTTATGAATTTTTACCCAGGATGGTCTCTTCAGTACTAATCAGACTGCTATCAATGAGAGTCCTGCCTTCGTCGTGTAACACCTACAACGGAAACCTATGACAATTAGCATCGAGAGGTTATCCTCGCCACTGTGACCGGTGGCGGACTCGAACCAGCAGGTTACGAGTCGAGTGCCTTAACCACTCGGCCATAGCTCAGTTGCATAAATTGTTTTTAACTGTACTTGAACGAAGAAAAAAACCTAGCAAGGATATTTCTCAAGACTACTTTTATTTAGAATTTTCAGATTGATTATCCTCATGCTTGATTGTGGTTTGATTTCACAAAATCTGAAAATATAAATTCCGAAAATATCGATATTTTTTCTAAACCGCTATATTAAAATATCACTAACAATCCAATAAAGTTCTAAATAAGATGATAAACTTGTTAGAAATCTCTTCTCATCGGTGTTGTTTGTTTTGTAAAGGAAGCAAATAAAGTGATGATCTTATCAAACACACAACTGGTGCTGTTGAATCCAGGCTCGTTGAATATCTTGTACCGTATCAATATCACCGACATACAACGTGTCTCGTGTACACCATACAAAGATGGTTTGTTGGTTTTTCACTTGAATACACAGGTACTGAGTGCTTCTCATCTCATGTTTTGGTTATATACCTTTTAAGAGGTGGAATTGTGTCAACAATTATAACAAATCTTATATTTTTACTCTATAATTTTGTTTTTATTGCATACACTGCGTGTTCTAAATTTATAGATTTTAAAAAATGCTCAAAGCTCGTGGCTCATCGATTTTTTATTTCATGCTGTAATATTTTATGTTCTTGTACAGTAGATTTAAAAAATATAATAAGTGTAAAAAATATTTTTCAATTTCAGCGGGATTTTTCGCTAATATAAAGATTTTGTATCATGAACGAAAGTTTCTTCCATTACAGTAAATGTTTGCTAATGTCTTAGCGTTTAAGCATTACGGTCGTAATTGAATTCGTTCTCAAAAATATTTATTTTGTCCATAGGATAAATCTAAGAAAGCCTTACAGAAAGGAGATTTTGTCATCAATTGTCCGAGGGTAATCGAGTTAGTGGCCAGGCTTGCTATTTTGTACAAGGACATTTCAAAACAAGATTTGGATGTGGGCATCTCTGAAAAGTAAGTATTGTAGAGGTTATGATTAGTGGAACTGCTTAATGTTTGAGAGTTGGTTGAATATGTACTAAACTACAATAAAATCTTTAATGCAAAACGTCCTCTTCACCATATTTAAATGGTAAAGCTTGGCTAACTCTTTGAGCTAATGATGAGATTATTACAGTACGCATAGCTTGTTAGCAGGCTCTTTTTTTACATTAGACTTAAGGGAGATTCATCTATGGTCACCTCGTTGTTTTATTATCGTTAGCCAATAGTGAGAACCAATCTTAAATGGATTGGCAAGTTGATAAATAGAAACAGGTGCTAATTTCGGCAGTAGAAAAGGTGGTCTGGAACTTTTTAACACCCGTATTGAATTTTACTTTTAGATTTCTATTTATTCACACGTCCTGCATATTAGTTTTACTGTACCAAATCAGGTTTTTTTCAAATGTACATTAATATGTAACAGCAGTTTAGATGCAGATTTTTCTTCGCTTTGTTTACTGTTTGCTCCCCTCGTTAATCTAACTCTTATCGTTTATTTGTGTAGATTCAACGCACAATTCAAAGGAAAGTCAACGGAGTTTGTCATCACGAATGAAAACGACTCGACGAAACCAGTGTACAGGAAGAGAGGTAACCAAATCAATGTAGGATGTTGATTGATGGATACTTCCCCCAAGCAAATGTGGAACGTTTGTATTTGAAAGAGTTGTTTGTTGTTGGATGAATCGACTCTGCAATTCCATCCTGAACTGGTTTTGGGATTTAAATAATTCTCGTTATTATTTAGTTTAGGAAATTACTTAGCAAATAATAATTAAGAATGTAATGTTTCTGTAGATGACACTAAATATTACGATGAACATTCAAATTCAAGTCTTTGATCACCTTCTCAAATGTGAAATTATATAGGGAAAAGCTTTTTTTAAGTGTATATTAAACCTATTCACAAACCGTCAATCTTTTTAGGACGCGGTAATAAAGTTTCTATTCTGTTGTTTCGATTTATTTTTTTTAATAAAGTAACTATGTTGATTTCGATTTGGTTTTGACTCTCGATGTGCTTGAAATGCTACAATATTGGATAATGTTTTCCAGTCAAGCAAGCATTTCCTACTCTCTCCATTTTCTACATGTTGCTCATGTTGCAACTTTAGAACTCTATTGTAGCTTTTTAAAACCTCGTAACCTCGACTTTCTGGTTATTTTTAGCCAAGTAATAAGGGCCTACCCCAATATAAAGCTACAACCAAATGTTCGTATTATTCAAGCTTTTTAGTATTTCGTTTTAATGTTTAATATTTTAGACAAAAAATAATAAAAATTTATAATAACTATCAAAATATTTTTTCAATTATTTATGTAGTGCTCGATTTTATTAAATCTAATCTAATCTTTTTGCTTGATGTTCTCTTTTGTATTTTGTTTTTATTATCATTGGTTGAATTATTTTGATAACTTTCTGAATGATTTTTAAGTTCTTAAGACAAGATAAGCCCAGTTAGGGCATTATTATAGCCCTCGTCAAATTAGTGTTGTTATTTGTCTATGAACAGGAAACAAAATTCTTTATTTAATAGTTACCTAATTTTTATTTCAATTTAACAACAAAAAATTTATTTTGGTAGAAATTTTTTAGAATATTACTATGGTGAGGGGATCTTTATTTTATGTAAAAAAAAATATTTTTGTGAATTTATTTGACTTTTAATATTCAATAGTTTTGATTTCTTAAACCTGTTTATTTTTTTAATCGCTTTTTTTTTTTATTTATATATATTATATTTTCTTTGTTGATACATACATAAGTGACATTTTATAAGATTTATGCTTTGTAGCTTATTGTCTTTTAATTTTCTTGAATACACATCTAAAAATAACATCAACATTTTTATATAACTTTCACGGCACTTTTACCAAGGCGTCTCATTCAGCAGCACCCAGTGTTATTTTACAGTGTAATGCAGCATGCTCAACATTAATCGGTGATAACTCGAAGATGAGGCTATTCCAGAGTTGAGATAATAAATTAATTTTTTTATCCTAATTTGCGATTGATGTTTGATTTGATTAATTTTGTGGATGGTAATGGAAAACGACAAATTTATAGATGCTATCCATCATTGAAAAATTATTTAAGTATTTCTGAAAATATATTTTTTGTTTTGGTTTGTTTTGTAGCATGCTCCATTAAGCATGCTTAATGTTGCGTACAATCTCTGCTTTCGTTTTCTGCGGTATACGAATGAGCTAAAAACCACACTTTCAAGACGCTTTAAAAATCAAGACTTGCAAGATGTGTTTATGTAATGTTCAATTTGGTTACTTTTGAAAAAAAAGTTTTTAAGTAATTTTTACTTATAAATTAATTTCGTAAGTTATGCTTATATCTTTTGCGCCGATTTTATTATCAAAGCTCGTTTTCTGCATAAAACTTCTGCTATCTTTTTTGATACGTTTTTTTTGTAAGAACCTAGTTTATGAGAATCTTTGATAAAAAAATTCCTTTTTGTCAGTTTTGTATAAGAACATTTAAGACTGGAAAAAAGTGACCATAAGCCTCAGCTAAAATTTAGACGCTCTTGTAGGAGGAGCATCTAACGGTTGGTAAAGAAAGCTGTATAATTTTCAAATGAAACATTTTGCTTGTTTAAATGTGTAACCATCCTTGCATTAGGTACTGAGACGTTCATATAACGTTCTCAATAAATCTAACCACTCAAAACACATAAAACACTCAACCTTGTTCCCAGGGTCTTTTGCGGCCAAATTTCAAAAATAAAAAGAAGCTTCAAAAGACCCTGGGGACAAGGTTGCTGAAAAACTAAGCGAAATGGAGTGTTTCGGGTGGTTGAAAAAAATGGACCCAAAGTAGCTGCCTTGTAGAGAGTATACGATATCTGTTGTTTGCCTTTCCTTTGGAAATTTCATCTAATAGTAGCTGTTACTTTGCTTTTTGTATACAGTTTTCATGATCAATAGAGGATCTTAACGAGGAGAAGTTAATATCCAATGACAATGGCACCCAACGATATTGATGGAAAAGAAGAAGAAGAAGAAGATGAAATTCCTGCTGAATTTCAGGAAAATAAACCTGAAAATAACGTCTCGGTAGCCGATGAGATCCAACAAGAATGTGTTTGCTGTGCTGGTGGTGGTTGTGGTGTTAACCGAGGATTATTACCTTCCAAACTCTTCTACTTCTTCTTCTTCGCCGGTAATGGGACACTGATACCCTATCTCGTTCTGTATTTCAAACAAATTGGCCTGAATCCCAGTCAGGTTGGCATTGTTAGCGGTTTGAAACCCTTCATTTCGTTCCTGTTTTCGCCGGTGTGGGGCTACATCGCTGACAAAACACGGAAGACACGATTTATCTTTGTTTTGTCGCTTTTGGCGTACGTTGGAGGATATTTCGCCTACTCGCTTGCCCCGGTCGGTAATTTGTGTAAAAAGCAGAACAACGTGTCTCATGCAACTTCTCACCACCCGTTCATGTTTCACACGCATATGAGAAGGAGCTTGGCGTTCGGAAAAGTAAATAGCTACAACCTATTTATAGATCCTCAGAGTGTTCAGAAAAACAATAACAACAACAAGAGGGATGGTCTTGGTAAGCGACGAAGACACCGAATTAATAGATATTCAAATACATCCTTTGCTGAACACTCACGATTGACTTACCTATACGCCGAAATGACTCCTACGTTAATGGGCGAGTCGCTATTTCACTTGCCAGCCAGTGTAGCTTTCTTCGGCGCCAACAGCAACGATTACCTTCCACCTTTCGAGGACGACTACGAGTTTGCCGAAGTTGATGAGAAGAATGTCATAGACAAAGAAAATACGATCTATTCCGCGAAAACGTGGCACGGTGCTGTGCATCATTCGAACGCCCCTTGGACAGTTTGTGGTGCCGCAAAAGCAAACACAGTCGACAGCCTCAACCTCGATCAGAGTGGCAGCCGAACAGAGAGATCAAGAATCACCAACATATTCCTCTACCTCTTGGTTGTGACAGTCGTGGCAACATTATTCTCTTGTCCTCTCATTACCATTGTTGATACGGCGACCATCAGGAAACTCCGAGAAAGCAATACCACACACCGCTACGGTAGCCAACGCATGTGGGGTTCGTTCGGTTGGGGTCTACTGGCGTTCATTGTTGGTGCCATCATTAGCGTGCTGCCTCTTTGTCCGGGAGTGAACAACGAAGTCAACTACTACCCTGCGTTCTACATATTCAGTGCTTTTCTCGTCATATCCCTATTTTGTGGCTGGAAGTTACAGTTCGAAGACACTAACGCAGGTGTTGATAATCAAACAACGAGTGATTTCCCAACAACTTCGAGAACACAAAGAATCATCGACGGATTGAAACTCTTAAGAGATCCAGTGTATTTCAGTTTTATTGCAACGTCCTTCTTCGTCGGTGTCACCATGTCTATCATAAAGACTTTTTTGTTTTGGTACCTGAAGGACATTGGTGCACCTCAGATTCTATTCAGTATCATCGCAGCAGTTAATTGCATCTCCGAAGTAACTGTCTATTTCTTTTCCTCGGTTCTCATAAAAAGACTAACGCATTTTGGCGTGTTGTACGTAGCGCTGATTTGCTACGCCCTCAGACTTTTTTACTACGGTTTGTTGACAAGCCCGTGGTATGTCCTAGCAGCAGAGCCTCTTTCAGGAATAACAACAGCAGCAGCTTGGGCGGCAATGACGTCATATGTTGGATTGAATGCATCACAAGAGAGTGTGACCACAATGCAAGGTAAGAATTATTTTTTCTGCTTGCTTTTTTTTTTATTATACCATTTTCGCAGTTCGTGAGAACGATGATTGCTGCCGAATCTATTAAATTAAGTTCCGAAAAAGAAATGTTCATTTCCATTTTCCATCAATCTAAAGTTTTGTTTGTTAACTTACGGTCAACATTACCATATGGCATTGTATAACCTTGTGAGGGAGGGAGAATCTTCTTTGAAAACACTATGAAAGCTGTTAATTTTGTCTCGTTTCAATTTTTGTATTTATAATGTTCGTGGGATTTTAATTTTGTGGATCTGTAACAAAACTTCTTCACCTGCAAATAATAATAAAATTGTTATTGTGTATTATTGTTAATTGTTCAGGAATTTTACACGGTGTTCATTGGGGTCTTGGTCATGGTATTGGAGAGTTAATTGGTGGATTCATGGTCTCCAAGCTTGGTGCAGCTGCAACATTCAATATTTTTGGAGTTTTGACGTTGTTACATTTGCTCATTTTCTGGCTGATTAACAACTATGCAAAAAAGAGGTTGCTTCCTCAAAAAGAAAGCGTTGTAAAGTGCGAAGAAGCGAAAGAAGAAAAAGAAGTAAGAAATGAAGACGAAGCAAAAGACGACATCTGTAAATATTCTGCGGATGATAAAATTAAAGTGCAAAATTAGAATTTCTCATAATGTTATTATTTAGATTATCTGATTATCCAATTATGTAAAATTTACATATTTATTATTATTAATTTTTATTTATCAGGACCAATATTTATCAGATAGATTACTGTAACTTACTGCGAGCAACAATTTTTCTCGACATCTGTAACATATATTTTATGATTTTCTTTTTTGACAGTTATATTTCGTGGAAGTTTTTGTTTGTTTTGTTACACTTTTAAAAGATTCACAAACATTTTTAATAGTTTTAAGCTAAATATCCTTCAGTATAAATTGGCCAATAAGCTGATAACACAACTGATCATCTTTTCTTAAAAATTAAAAATTATATTATCTGTATAACAGGGGCGGGAGAAGCATTTCTACATTGAGGGCGCCAAGTTGTCTAATTGTATTGGGTTAGCAAGAAAGTTTGGAAAATTAGGCATTTACAAAATAAAAAAGCATTACTT
>JAUEKX010427491.1:0-16295 GCA_031834005.1 Dendronotus venustus
CATAGCTGGAGAGACATTCAATTATTCTAGATTCTTACTAGAAACAGATTATCTGTCGTTCATGAGAAATGTTTGTTACGCTACCTCTCCTGAAAGGTTCTCGAAAATAAATAAATTTCGCATTTTTGGTAAAAGAGAATAATGTGATTGAGAGTGTAAAGTTTGACAAATGACTTCAATTGCATAGGCGGTACGTCTGAGATGTTTTTTTTGTTGATATGAAAATCTCAAAAATCATTTGAAATTGCATAATAATAAAAATCTCCAGAAAATGGCATGGCGTCAGGATCAGGTAATTTGTCTGCATATTAAAGAAAGATAAGTATAATTAAGAACGAAAAACTTTCATCGGAAAAGTATTCTGATAAGTATTGTTACAAAATAATTTAACAAATTTAAGTTGAGTTTTCAGTTTCAATATATTCAATATATAAAATTTCGGAAATGGTTCAAAATGTTGTGAACTTTAAATTAATATTATTATCTAACAAAAGAAATACAAATTTGTTGGTTTGTATTTCTTTTGTTTGTTAATGTTTCTTGTTGCTTTATCCAAGATAAAAAAATGGGCCTCTATATATGGGTCATCGCGCGCACTAAATTTAAGATATCATTTCACTTACGTATATATCGTAGTGTGGGTCGAAATGATTTTTATTTCATGGTCACATGGCTGTTTCAAGTTTCTAAAGTTTAGTATCCTTACTTGAAAACCGAAAATATAAAACGCCAGTTTAGGACCAGTGCTAATCTCTTATAAGATTACCAGGCTGAAAATTTGAGTATGTAAGGAACGTAACATTGTTATATAATGTAATATATTATACCATCTTATAAATCTACGCAACAATTGAGCTTAATAAGAATGTAAAGACGGCTTGGTAATTGATTAAACGTTTACAACATACAAATTGACTGACTGACAGAGAACCGTTGACAACAGAAGATTCTATAGTTTCAGCAACCTTTTTGAGTCACCTAAGAACTAAAAATCCTACTTTGATAAAAGCGTGTCTCTAAGATTATCGTATTAATACTTGATGCGGTGACAAAAAAGCGTATTTACTCAAAAGTGTTTGCTGTCTCTCTATTCACTAACACAGCTGGAGTTGTTACAGCATTTGTTACCAAGCATCCTGACGACATTTTAAGAATATTGGAGATCATGGGATACTGGTCCGTATCATAAACATAAAAGAAAAATTGCATCATATCTAACAGTACTGCAAGGAATTTACCGACTTAAAAAAAAAAAGAAAACTCGTTGGTCATTGATAGTTATTGTTCGTCTACTGAAAGACCTCACATGCACCACCTTGACAAACTGATTCTAATAGAGAGAAGGACAAACAGTGGGAATGCAAATATTCCCTTGTTATTCAGCTAATCAGCTTATGATAACGGAGCATGTTGGCAAAAACATTCCTTAGTGTATACTTAGCGAGTATGATACTTGTCGCCAGTGCAGAATTGAGTTAGAACAGTATGTCTGTAAGTTTTTCTTCGCGCGAAGATAAAACTCGTGATTCTTTCACTATTTTCCATTCCTAAACAATGGTGCACTGAAATACCCGAAATGTTATTATTAACTTTCAAGCACCAATGTGCGTCACGTAGATGAGACTGTGCAGTCAAAGTTTTGTTAAATATAATTTTTTAATATTTCATTCATCCACACATAATTTCTTATATATTTGATGGAGTGGACATGCGTGTTGCCGTTTTAGTATTAACTGTCAATGTGAGCTAAAAAAGAAAAAAGAAAATACAACAAACAATATTGAAAAAAAGACTGTGGACGATTCACCAGTACAAGTTTTAGTCACGTTCCTCTAAACCTCAATGTACAAACTCAATGTTTACTTATGTAATCATAATATTGATTAAACCAAACGATAGTAGAGAGGAACTTGGGAAAGGAAAAAAATAGGTGTTTAGAATTGAGCTGCGATCACGTCAATTTCGTACTTTTTTCTTTTTTTTCGCTTGCATAATAATCTGATAATGTAAATCAAATCAAAACTTTCAAAATATAAACAAAACAGATTAGTTACTTAGCACAATTTAGGGAAGGACAATGGAGCATTGTGTTGACGCTTACTCTCTAGATCACTCCATGTGGTTTGCAAAGTTGGATGAAGAGAATCTCGAGTGTTGGCAGCCAATGAAGTAGCCACTTCATTCTCTCCCACAGTTCCTCGCCTAGATATTACGCTGTACGAGGTGTTTATTAAACTAGCCCGTACTCATGCCTTATTAAAGCTTCGTTTTTTGAAATGCGACCAAGAAATCTAACTTGTCACAATAATGTCTATTAATATATAATAGCTTAAGGCTATCGTATTGGACATTGACTGAATTTCTTTCCGAATTATATTTCACTATCAATAATGTTTTTTAAGGCATTTGGCAGCTTTAGCAGACATTGCATTTTTCTTTATCATTTTCATGCATAATCAATGGCAAAGCATAAAAAGAAAAAAAAAAGAAAAATCGAATAACAAATAACGATAAAAAACAGTTGTGCGTTGATCAGAGCATGCCAGAACCATTGGCATTCAAGTCTCCAATTATCAAGCAATCTAATGGCGACGCTTTTGTTTTTTACATAGGTCGCGTGGGAACGTATCTTTCAATTTTTTTGGATTTGTTTACTTTTGGCACGCGCTTAAAAATCTTTTCCTTCCTTCACGTAACTATCGATGTGGTAGTAGAGTTTAGCATACACAACACTGTATGGCTACCATTTTGATTTTTCTCGTTCTATTGTTGTTTGTTAATTTTTGTTTACGCGCCAAAAAGGAACGACATCATAGGAAGGAATACGCATACCACGTAGGAACCCACTTTTCATTTGTCCCTCCTTAAAAAAATTGCATATCCACCTTGAATCAAATATACTCAGTTGGTGATTGGCAGTTCACTCTTGTTCGCACAAACAAAACAACAAATTATAATAAAAAAGCGTCATCCAACACAGGAAAAAGAAGAAAAGGCTTCTTGTTTGAAAGGTAAACATTAAATTGCAGCTTTTCCTGCATCAAGACAAAAAAGCCTCAAATATATTTGATATAAAGTAGTATTATTTTGTAATTATCTGTAACAATATTGTGTATCCGAGGACAGTACACACTTTTATAAGGCTTACTTATAAGTAGACCACTCGATTCAAAAGTTCACGCATGTATTATATGCAATTGACATAAGCGAACCATTATCATATTAGCAACGTAGTTTTCCTATCTAAATGCCATAAATATTGCAAATTTATAGAATTTATAGAAATGTTTGGCAGCACACATGTCATTTGTCATTTAATTAACTCTAAAGTAGGAGGAGACGATGATATTTGACCGCCAATATTCTGCTGTTGTAGGCGTTATCGTAAAACATTTTCTAAAAAAAAAGCTAGAAACGTGCATAATTTTTCATAGACAGGGTTTTTGTGGCTGCTTTTAGTACCACAATTATAATATTTAAAATCCAACTATTTTTTCAAACTTGTTTATACTTATAATAATTTTAATAAGCAGGAATGCCTTTAAAGTCAAATTATACGGTATTATTTATATCGGAAACATTTTCAGCAGGTATAAGAAAGCATATAGGATATTTTATTCTCTTCATTTACACGTGTATTTCTACGTATCCAATAACCTGCATATGTGTACCATATTCGAAGTAAACTTTCTTTCACATCAATCCTTCCCTCTGGTTAATTCTCCTTAAAGTGGACTCAAAACACGTGTATTTGACCAACATTACTGCACAAAGCCTACAATGTATTACATAGTATAATATATAGTGCCAAGCAAAAGAAAGTGACGATATTGGTGTGTGAGATCACTCTGCCCTCAGAATGTTTGTGACTGTTCTGTTTTCTTGTGGCGTGTCGTGAGAAAATGAATGACACACTATTTACCTTTTGGTCAATGCTTGTTGTTTTAGCGATCTCATGAAAATAATTTGTTAAATTCCTTTGCTTCCTGTTTGACATAATACGTCCATCTAATTTTCTCTGATATTTATTACAATAATAAATATTCTTGACAATAGCGACACTTTCCATCATTAAACCTCTTCCTCAAAATTTGACATGCTCTGTAATTTTCTATTTGAATTTTTGTTTATTTTGTTTATTTTCGGTCAATTGTTGACGAATGTTTTGTAGGGGACAAATCCCATTTAATTGTATGTTGTGATAATTCTCTCGTTTTCTTGCGCATGAGTTTCATAAGAAGGACATTCTGAGTGAATTAGTGTGACCTTGCAAAGTCTTTTCCATGACATGAGCATCTTGCCGTGAAAAGCGGAGTAAATTACTTCAATAGGAACATCTTAGATTCCTAACATTTCTGCTTCTGTTTTTTTTTTCGGTGTTTTCAGATTTGTTATCTCTTCATTATAAAAAAAAAAAGCATAATCATGTTGTCAAAGAGTGCCGACTGGATAAATTACTCACATAATTCCGAACCATTTTATGAAGAAAAAGGGAGTATGAATATTGCAGGAATTTTGAAATTTGAATTTTATTTTTATTTTTACTTTGGGTGAAACCAAATTTTCGTCATCTTCAGAATGTGTATGAAAAAGTTTGTTCATTTTTCTTTGTGTTTACTAAATTTTGAAATCTTTTTGTCAGATAAAATTTTCGTCACTTCGTCAAGATAGCTATAGTCTTTAAACTCAATACATATGTCCTGCATTCTATCAACTTTTATAAAGACTAATATTCTAAAATGAATTGCTTGCGGTGTGCGTGTGTGCTCTGTCTGAAATCGAGGCTTATTGGGACACATTTCTTTTGATGTCGAAACAGTTGACCGTCACCCCCCGGAAATCCATATATAAACTATTTAAAAATTAGAAAGGAATTGTTTAAAAACTCTCTCTGTTGGCATATGTACCGTTATTTCTTCTTACACAGCGGCTACCGTTCGTTCCTTTCCTTTTCTACTGACAAGAAAATATCCTTATTTAATGTGAAATGGGAAAACTGTTACCTATTTTCATAAATTGTTTTGTCTTTTTGGGATGATAATAGACGGAATGTAGTGGTATCAGCGTTTTTCTTTATGATAAAAAAATCTCTCACAGAATATAGTTTATGGTTATTCTCGTAACATACGAATATATATATATATCTATACCATGATGGTAAAACTATAAAGTCGATCTAACTAACAGTATCCAGAAATAGGGAAATTTACATTACGAACATTGAAAGAACGTTGAAACGACGTAGAAATGGGGTCCGGTTGCCGGCTGAGAAAATGCCATGCTTACGCATTCAAGATGAAGCTGCAGGGAGTTGTTTCCGTTAGCTTTAGAAGTGTGTTGGAATCTTAATCTCTAATGCTTAATAGGGAACATACTGTTATATGCGAGTTGACCTGCCAAATGAACTTTTCTCTCATGATGAGTCGTAGTTCCTTGATTTTTATTTAGATATTTCAACTGTGTGTTCTGGCACACCTATGCATGAGATTTGCATGAGAAACTGACTTCCAAGATGTCCCAAAAAAGCCCGAACTAATGTTTTCGAGCAATGGTATTGCAACATCAAACGGTTTAATCTCGGCCTCTTTTTGTGATGCACAGAATGACGGAATAATAAATTGCGCAATCACACCCTATTTTCTCTTTTAATGCTGAGTGATAGCTCCGCAATGGTGATTCCTGTGTAACTTCTCTCTCACCATTGCACGAAATTAATCTGGTTATAAATCTATATTCCAGTCTAGTTTCCCTTCTTCATTTTTTTTTTTTTTTTTAATTGTGTTGATGTGAGACACATTTCAAAGTGCATGTGTGTGTCAATTAGAGAGCGCGCGTCTTGGGTGTTAATAGCACGGCTTGCATAACCTCTCGTATCATTTACTTTCTATGAGAGGAACAAAAGGAAAGACCACTATGTCACAAAGTCTTTCAATATATTATCCTTCTCCTACATTGGAACCAGCATAGGAAAAGCAGCGTTCTCTTTTCTTTTTTTTTTTTCAAATCAAATAAATGCATCCCACAAAAAAGTGCTCGTTATTCCTCCTTCTATTGTTCGATGAATGCTATATAAAAAATGTGACTTTATAAATAGCTTTAGTACATTGTTATTAAATGTCTATATACGTCATAGAACACAATTAAAAAGGATGCGCATTGAACTAATGTCATTTCTTTTGTTTGTCATATTCTATCCAATGAAAGCGACTTCGCTCTTATTGTTTCAACGGCGCTGTACAACCATATAAATAAAGCAGCATCACATACTTTTCATTCAATAGTTTTAGCCTTTCAGAGCAAAGCACAGCAACAAGAAAAAAACAACATATACACACACACACACAAACAACTACAACAAAAATTTAATACATTTGACATTTTCATACTTTGTAGCAATGGCTTATACAACATCAGTAATCGTTATCTTGATCGCCCTTTCACTCGGGTATATTACATGCAGACCACAACATTTCGATATCAAGAAGACCGTGACTAGCAACGTCAACGACGAATGGAGGAAAGAGCCCGGCTACGCTTTCAAATGGAAAGGTCAGTATCTTACTCTATTACGATGTTTACATAACGGCATACAGTAGCTAGTCTTTCAAAATAAATGGTACAATGATTATGTTGAACAGTCAAACTCAATGATTTCTTTATTTGTATTTTTCAGGTGCTTTCTCATTGGGACTCCCAAAACACGCAACATGTCCAATGGTATTACAACCAAGTAATGGTCGATTTGTATGCAGCGTCGGCACCCTTCTCGAGCGATCCATGTGCCTAGTAGAATGTAAGCAAGACTACGAGCAAGACAAGCCACCTGTTGTTTACATCTGCGAGAAGGGAAGCTGGTTGAATCTCCAACAGGATATAATAGAAACACCAGAGCCACACTGTATCCCTAAAACAGTTGCCACCAGAGAATTTGCTGAATAAATGAGACGAGACTTTAGAAGAAATAGAAGGAAGAATGAGTTTACAACTTTTAAGCAAAAGGATGTGGATGTTATACCCTCTCTGAAATGAGTAGAAACGAAGTTGGGTTTTCCTGTTAATGGGTTTTAAGAGACACACATATAGAAAATGACATTTTGATATTGGAATTTAAAGTGTGTTTGAGTAGACCCTCACGTCACTCGATAAGATATGTTTCGATGTCACTGACATAATCCTTCAGCACGTTGACGTTTTTGACAATTACCAGATTCAGATTTGTACATAGTAAAAGAATAACAAACTTTAGATGAGCTGGCTTGTCCAGTGGATTTAAAAAAATTTTTTGTGAATATGTTTATAGCAAAAAAGAGTATATATTATCTGAATACATATATTTATTTATTTATTCTATAGAAAAAGTAAAAATCGTTTAAAGATTGTTGAAATTATTATAAAAATTTAGTAAATAATAATATTAAAAATTATTAGCTAAGAAAGAGAAAGATAATACAAAATAATTAAAAATAACTGAATTAATGGAATTTCCTGTTTGTTTTTCTTTGGAAGTCTCTCTATCCAAGTGTGTATGGGAAAGTATTTTCATTTGTCTGATACCTATTAAATGTGTTAATGATACTATGGTAATTAAGTAGGGCAACCAATTAAGTAGTTCGGTTAAACTATTTTTATTGCAGATGTTTTCGATCATATTTTGTCAAAACTCTAAAAAGCGTCTAATATCACTTTCTACCTAAGAGCGTTAGTTTGAGGTGGAAAAGTTAAATTGGACGACTTAAGGAAAATTACATTTGCTCAGTGAAAAGGGGTACGGTGAGATAGTAATAATGAATGAGAAAAAATTAATCCATCCTCAATTATAATCAAGCAAAAAATTGCTTATTACGCAAGCCAAATTCTGTAAGAATGGACATTCTATTAGTTGGCATCAGCATTTCTTGGTTACAGCTTCTCGCAAGAAATCACAATAGAAAATAACAGGTGCGTGTTAAGGAATTCTCCGCCCTTTGACGAAAGGAAAATATCAGGATTTTCGTAGAAACTTAAAAAAGTAACGTAGATGTAATTACCGCTGTCAACTAACTTCGTTATATTTGTTGCTCCTTTCAATTTGGATGAAAAGAAACAGAATGAATAATTCTTCTTCTTTTTTCTTCATCAGATCCATTATGACAGTTGTTAAGGCGTTACCCAGGATCCTTCACTTCTGTTGTAAGAAAAGCAAGAAAACAAAAATACAAAGCAAAACAAAAGTTGAGCATCAAATCACTTTATGTGAACTGGAGGAATTGACCACGAAAGTTAATATTTGTAAAAATAATAGCTCTCAGTTTTCGAAAGGCCATGAACCATATTAGGACCTATAGGTAACTTAACAGGCTCTTATAGAATCGAAACGGATTTATTTAAAATGCACGTAAACAAATGTGTAAATTTAATTTCATAACATTTTTGTGTGAGTTAGTATGTGTGTGCGGGATTCGATTAAAGTAGCTAATTCTCACTGATGTACAAGTATTTCTACTGCTGGTATGAAGTGATCAATTACTTATCTGCGGTGGATTAGCTATTGCTTTTGATGATCCAATCATGATATCGATTGGATCGTATATTTGTACTGTGTAGTGTATTAGATGGGTGGCCAACATCAAAACCATTAAGAAGAAGACGTAAGACCTAACTCACAGGCATAACTATGATATATATTCAACGGTATTTCATATAACTATTAATATTGCAAATACTTTGAATTTTCCATTCGATTCTCAAGAATTGCTCAAATAAATGATGATATTCAATTCAGATTTCTTAATGTTACGTATGAGAAAGAAATGTAACTTTTCTATACTTTGCTATATATATATGAAATATTTAATGAGGGTTTCAGAGGAAGCTTTTGAAAAGAAAAAAAGACTGTACAAGTGAAATTGAAAAGAATGTCATTAAATTGGATCTTCTGGAACGATATTCGCTTTAATAGAATGGGCCACATGACCGGAAAATCATCAGCTGTCCACGCAAAAATTGTTTTTCTCAAAAGAGTTTGACGTACGAGAATATGGATTGTAAAAATAATTGCAGTTACTTTTCTGCTGAAGAATCGAAAGGTTAAAGGTAGTTTCAGTTATGAAGCTTTCTTTAAATTCTATTCCTTTTTTCTCAAAAAATTAACTTAATCAAATTATACAGTAAACGATGACACGTTCATTCCTTAACTTAATTAAAATAATTTTGCTACAAGACGTAAGAAGCCATAGCTACCTATCCATAGCTACAATCAACTTACTTCATGAATTATTCATTATCTTGTTATTGCGATTCATATGATTATGCAAACAATTACTGGCTATCGTACACCTTCCTGGGTGAGAATTTGAATTAGCGTTGAATCGACTTCTTAATCTTCCTGTCATTGCGCAAAAAATAATTTCAAAATATTCTTTATGACAGACAATTAGAAGGAATCAGTGTCAGTCGAAACAAAATCCTGTATGATATACTCAAAGCAATCTTAAATAGTTTAGATGAACGTGCTTTGTAGTAAACAGTAGTAGCTGGAAATTCCTTTCATTAAAAATACTCTTTGAACTTGTAATGAAACCCAAACGTAATACTGGGTTTGATTCCCTTAGTAACCATAGCACAAAGGAGCAATAGGTTATTAATGAATGGCACTTTCATCATGTAGACTACAAACTGTTTGTAATTGTAAACAATACTGCCATAATTGCGGTGCGAAATGCAAAATAAAAGACCAAACGCATAGTTCGTCTTTCCTGAAGAACGTATAATTATCCAGCTATTTACAACATAAACTGTCTCCACTAATGACATTCTATTAATAGAAAAACTGTTTTATTACTGTTTTATCAGCAAATACCGAAGTCTCGAATAAATATTTCTTTTAGATATTGTATAGAAATTCTTTACTTTTTACTCTCGTAAATTTCCACATTCCCAAGAAAGGGCAGCAAGGCGAACATAGTACCAATATACGATGTATATTAGGTTCACTTCACTCAATTCTACACAAAAGTAAACAAACAACTCAAGTGGCGGTATTAAACGAGAGGGCTATCTTAAATTTCCATGGACTCTCTCCAATAAGACGCATTGCTACACACGTGTGGCCTATACACCTAAATATGACACATATAACTCCCTCTTTCACATGAATCGAGTAGTTACTGTGAAGTTATGAGGGATAGATCCATTCCAGTATGAAATTTTTCATGGATACAAAAGTATGCTCTCTCTTTAATCATTATTTGGTCAAAAAACTTTGAAGAAACTATTTCGGTAACCCTGACCAAACTAGGTGTGTATGCAAACGAATTTATCTATTCTGAACTATCTTAATTAATTTGAGTCCATTACAGATGTTTTCTTGATTAACAAAGTTTGTTATCATGTTTACAATATTCTTGTTGTATTCGTTACATTCGAAAGTTATAATTTCTCTCTTTGCTAAAGAATGCAAATGTCCTTGACAAAATTAGTAAAAAATATTTATTTACATCACTTCCAACAGGATGTCTTACGTGCCCGGAAATGTTATCGCCTTGCTCACACCACCTATTGCTGACGCTCTCTTATAAGCCTTTGTTTTTTTCATGCACACAACAGGACGATGTTGGTAGTGTGATTTCTCACTTATTACTTAATGCATATGTTGTGTTGTTTACCAAAAAGTCAGTAACTATAAGATCTATGACGGGATGACGTTGTCGTGTTTAGAGAATAAAAAGAAAAAAAAAACTGATGTAATCACCCCATTGAGTCGAACAACGCAATCGGAAATACATCGATGACATAGTGTAGGTGCTTTCTATCGCAACTTCGTGATGACAATGAAAGCAAGAATTATGCCTGATTCTTGGCTACATCCAAATCAAGTAGAGAGACCTCATAAGAAGAGATTCATCTGTTCCATATGCACGTAAAAGCTACCGGTATGATTACAAGCATAACACACATCACAACAATTATTATGGTTTCCCCTTTTTTCAAGTAGATTTTTCTTTTGAGATCGAAAAGAAAGGTTGGCTTACACGTCACTGGTTTGTGGTTGGAGAACTTTTCATGAAAAATACCGTACGTCGTGTACCTGGTGTCTTATTTGTTTGTTTTCTTCGCTTCTTTTGATCGTTTCAATTCAGTGTCAAGTGGCAGGGCTAGCCAAACAGGTGCATTGCTATACAATGCAAATAGATATTTTGAACTACACCGCCTTATTTGGATTTTGTTTCTTTCAATCTAAGAGATCCAAAACAGCCAGGTGTTGGGATTTTTAAACTTCCTAGTACAGGAAAATCATGTATCAAAATAAGAAAATTAAACAACAAAACCAAATATTGAAGTAAATAGCTCGATAAGTGCTGTTTACTTGTTCAATAAACTTCCCTGATTGTTTGGCACTCCCAGATGTAATATAAAAAAACAAGCTTGTTTTCAAGAAGATTATAAACTGAAACATTTTTGTTTTTTGTTTTTCAGTAACCATTGGTTTTCCCCTCCTTCAAGCATATCTGAAATTTTCTGGTCATTATCATCAATATATGGTAACGATAGACCATTTCTATCGAATTGATAAAATCAGATTCGTTGCCCTATATGAAGGACCATGACAACGTGAGAAAAAGTTCAAAATACAAGGATTAGTGACGAAATGGAGAAATATTTTCAGACACCCCCAACTCTGACGAATAGTTAAAATAAAAACATTTTTATGATAATCTCAAATAAAACATGCACAATGACATGCTGCTATGCCGACCCTCTACTCCCACTTCTTCCTCCACCTGCTTAAAATGCATTAATTTACAAGTTTCCCCTGTACGTGAGCTACAAACGTACTTCAATGAAAATTAAGAATCTCTCTGAAAGTAATAGCAGTCCATTTCATTGCATCGCTTATAATTATAGCACTGTAAAACTATACAAAGCTTGAGGTTGAGAAGGGTAAGAAACATTTCACAGTAAGCGCGTATAACCACAGTAGTTCTTCGATAGTTATTTAGTGGTTTAGTTGATAAAACTAATATTATCTTTTAGGTCAATAAGGAATTCAATTGGAGCACCAATTACTTGACGTACAACGTATTGTGATATAACAAAGCATGGCATAGAGAAAACATGTATAACAGTTTTAAATGCATAAGTAGACTGAAAACACAAGAGATGTGATGATTTAGCATGAAAAATGTTTTGATGATATGCCAATACGTTTATTTCTTCGTAGTGCAACAATTACATGCAATTGGAACTGGCTTGACAACATCATCTGTTTTTCAATAAAAGGAAAAAGAAATAAAATTGGCGATCGCTTTCATCTTCACAATATTATTATGTACTATATAAGAGGAATTTGGATAAGTTATGACGCTATTGGCAGAGATACTTCAAAACTTGTTTATACTGCTGCTAAACTTAATGATATTCCTCTTACAAATGTACAGTGTTTATCTTTTCAGTTCCAAGTCTTTTATCATTGATATATATACAGAAGATGACGGAATTACAAATCCAATTTTATGCAAAAGCTTCCTTTTCACTTTCAAAATATCCTTGTTTACGTTTTAATTTTTATATCATATCTTCCAAAAGGAGTAACACTAGGGTGTATATTTATAACTACCCTAAATCTGTATCCAACAGGTGATGATGAGCTAACAAAAGTGGTTAAATACACCAATTATAGGATTATAATTTAAAACACTGAAAAAAGTAACCTAATGGGCTGTTAAGAAAATATCTTCTCGCCACAACTATGCACAAACAACCAAACAACCGAGAGGAATTTGACGATTCATTGGAAAACAGACCACATTGTGGGAAACTGTTTTGATGAGAGTTATATTAAGTATCACCAGCAGCGCAATTTCGAATTTTACGGGCATTCTTCTCCAAACAATTCTGAATAGTGAGTTGTTATCACAAATTGATTGACCGTACATCAAAATTAGAATTGTTCAAGTAATGGTCGACTATTGCTGTTTGTCACCAAAAATGTATTCAAATTTCGATCAGAATTACTTTATTTAAGAAAACATATTCTAACTATAGCATATACTATTTTATGACAAACTGGTGATACTAAAGTGTTGTCATCTCCGAAAAGCATGGAATGATCTAATGCAACAAGAAATATTGAAAACATCCGATTTGCGACATACCAATATAGGCGAAATTGTATTTGGCTATGGATAGGGAGATCTTATCCGTGCTTATCTGTCATAATATGATATCTTTGTGAGATCTGTGCGTACCCATATATGGTTCCTGCAGCTTAATATATGCCTACAATACCACAAAAACTCTTATTTTATAGATATTAACCTCTTCCTACGCGACAACCATTCGATTGCATTGATCTGAAATAGTTGGGGCGGTAGACTTATTTGATAATTTGATAATTATATACTGTCATTTCAGCTTTAGCTTCAGGTTTACTAAAATCGAAAGATCAGTTTTAGTTATAAGAAGCATTACAATTTCCTGCATGTATGTTTACATACTATACACATCATAAAGATAGCAAGAATTATATAGCTAAGCACTTGCGGCTATTGCTGTTTCTTTTAATATTCATCAATGAGGTAGATTTATTAAATGCATTAAATCGGAAGATGTAAGCAAAACAATTAGTTTGATCTAACCAACAAACGAAAAAGCACAAGACGGCGCCACGGATGAGGCGGGAGTACTCATGAAATAACTTTGATATTGTGAATGAATCAGGATTATATTGATTGTGGAGAGATCAAGTTTGTTTTCGACATCAACCAGTAACGATGTCGAAATCAACATTTGCAATTTAATTTCAGTCTTGCCAAACGCTCTCGCGAAAAGTCAGGATCTTTTGGAACGCGATGAAAGAGTAATGGTTATTTTTAAATAAGTAGTATAAGTCACTTCTTGTTTTTAGCTAAGGTGACATTATATATTGTGATATACAAAATTATGATACTTGGGGTTAAAATCAAGAAACAAAACCCTTAGGTTCACGTTCTACTAACAAAATATGGACATTCAATCACAATCAACATAGAACTACGCATTTACGCATTTATCTCATTCATAAATATTTCGTTGCTTCAACAAAATGATGACAGAAATGCAATCCTTGATTGTTTTTACTGTAGCGTGCGTCATTCGGATGAACCGAAAAGGAACGGCATATCTTAAAACCCAATTAAATCTTATCCGTGCTAATTAAATTTCAAAAGTTACGCCATTTTAGTGGAAAATTTAAAAACCAAAAGAATTTGGCCACCCAAATACTAAATGGCCTTATTTCTCGACGTCTCTTTTCGATTGTCAAAACAAGAAAACCAATTCCCCACACCTTTTTTATTGTAGAGATTCCAGAAATATGAAAATTTGGCAGTTGACGTCACTGTGGAGTCAATGGAAATTAGACAAACTAACCACGACCGCTATAAAAGGAAAAACTGTTTTCATGTCATATGTGTCTTCTCGATTCGTTGTTTTGGCATCATTCTTTGCATTTCTTGAAACTTTGAATGTCTGTCCAGTCTATGAAAAAAAATTGCGTCCTATTAAAAGTCATTAATTAGTGCTGATTGAGATAAACACTGTGTTGCGTATTTTGCAACTTCATTAAATTGAAAAATTAGATAAACAGAACAGTAATGTGGAAACCGTTTATTTATGACCTTTAGCTTTTAAGCTGATTTGAAAGCCTGTTAAATGTATCACTTTATTTAATTTAGGTACATAAACAAACAGTATAAGTTAGAAGATAACACCGTTTGTGTAATTTATACCATGAAATGTGATTGAAAGCGAAACCTAAATGCGGTCGCATAGCATTGCGAAAAGAGCGATCGCAGACTAGATTAAGGTCGCGGAGTTCAGTGGGGCATAAAGAAATGATTTTCTCTTTTGTATGCGCATATTTCTGTACTGGATAACTATTAAAATTATTTGTCAGTTTTATGTCAACATGGCAGAATTTTTCTAAACACGATTTTCCCATTTTGACTTTTTGTGTTGTTATAAAAATCCTTTTGAAACTTATGATCTTTTGGCACGTGATCAAGCCAAATACATCTTTTTTTAGGCAAGAATTACGTAACTTAGACCTGATCTTGTGATTCTGAGAGATTCGTGATTTATTTTAAACAAATATCTCCACCCATCAAAATATAATTAAACGTTATTATATACACATTTGCTGCTGTGCAGCTTATAAGAACAAAAACAAATATCAACTTAATACTTCAAAGTTGCTTATAAAGCTAAATACTTTTTTTTTTTACAAGATTGTTTATTATTTAGCTATCTAAGTGAGAATGGAATTCTGTTTTCGTCAAATAAAAAACATTAACTTGGCTTGTTTCAAGCATAGTAACAGTCCAAAAACCTATTTTCCCAAAAATTTTATCTATTTATTTTTATTTTATTTTATTTTAGATTCAGAAAAACTTGGTCCCAACCTCCGAAATAACCTCGTTTTTAATCGAGATATCATCGTTTTAAAGTTAGAAAGACTGAATATACACGGCGTAACAACGTCCAAATGACATCGTTCTGACGTCGTGACCCGGCTGAGATGCGTTGCTTAATAGAAACTTGATCATAGTATGATGACGTATGAAGGTTATTCCAAAAGGAAGAAGGGTAAACATCACATACCTCCCCATTCTTTTGAAACATAAAAAGGTTTGTAAAACACTTCCGCTTAAGAAAAAGAAACGGTATCCATCGTAAACCCTAAGGAAATTTCATAGCCGAGTCAATATTCAGTGTCTTTTTTCAATGTACACAGACAACCTTAGAATGGGATGCCCCGACCTCTGTTCCCAATCCTCTCAGAATAACAAAACTAAAGATTAGATTTTAGTATCAGAATATGGTAGACAGATATCGGTATATACTTCTTATATCTTTCCGAATTTATTATTTGGTAATTCTTAGTTGCCTTACATACCATACTAATCTTTCTCTTTGATCGCATGGAAAGAAAATGGAAAGCACGTCAGTAATCAAACCAAGTAATAACAAACAGTTTGAAAAAACGTACAGTGGATTCTTTCTCGAACTTTTATGTAATCGCTTTAACTAATGCCTTGGTGGATCGCTTGACTAGAAAAAAAATCTCTACACTTCGAACAAATCTTCCTTCGAGAGTTCAGATGTTTTAGAGACAGGAATAGAAATATTGTATAGATTAACAAAAAAGGTATGGTAATTCCTTTTTTCCGTTTATGCAAAAAATGCTATTTTGCTGTTTTGTTTTTTTGTTGAGACACAAACATTGATATTGTAATTAAAAACTCTTTCACTTGGCTCTACATCACATACGGTATTTT
>JAUEKX010427602.1:0-16286 GCA_031834005.1 Dendronotus venustus
TACTATTTCTCATTGTCATCACTGTATTTTTGCTCTCCTACGCATGTATTTGCTACATTCTAGATCCGCCTCTGCTCACATACACGCATTGTGCTCTTCGTCAAATACTATGTTGTGTGGACAATGGAGACATCCAACACATAACCCTCTCCAACAAGCGATGGAGTAATGCGCATTCGAAGGGTGCCATCGTACCGCTGCGGTCAAGAGAGACAAGGAGAAAGTCATAAACTATTTACTATAAACTGTGGATATCCTAGATATCCTGTTTTATTATATACATCAGATATATAAAATGTATATCTTGCAATAATGCCAAGATATGATAGGGCGTCATGTGTTAAATATGTATAAATTATAAACTATAAAATAACGTTAAATAACTATAGAAGAACTCAAATATTAACTTGGTCATAGGTCTAAACCACTAAGGATTTGAACTAACTGCTTTGCAATATAATTGACATTTCAATTTGACCGAATTTGCCAGTGTCTAGAAATCTTTGCCTAAAACGAATTTTATGTCCAAATAGTTATTTTAATCCTATTTGGCACGCTGTTTTGACTGCCTTTTTCACAAAAGTCCGGAAATTTGATTATCCACCTTATTATCAAGTAGTCAAGAGCTGTAACTTCTGGAACACACATACGGTAATTTGGAGACTAACTACCGAGCATACTAGAGATTGGCGCTTTAAGGATTATAGAATAAGCAACTATTCAGGAGGGGGAATTTGAAAAAGGAAATGTTACGTGTAACTGGCGAATATCCGTTATGGAATGCTACCAATTAGCCATCTTTAATTTGCTACAATTTGTATAAGAATTTCTCAATTTGCCATGGTTTCAATTCAGAAATTGAAAAAGGAAATCTGATTCCTTATTTGCGGCCGACAGCAACACTCGGTCGAATAATTGTTAACCATCAATCAGGTATATATTCAGGAATCTTTATTCCTATTTTATCCCTAGGATTATCCCTTGGTCTTTCAATAGCATTTTCTCTTTGTGATGATTTTTATCCTTTTTTTAACGTTTTTAACTCGATTGTTTCTTTAAAATTATACCGTAAGAGAAGAGTCTTGGGGAGTGAAAAGATATAAATTTACTGCCGTAAGTTTACTGGCGTTAAACGTTTTCGTCCGTGTGGTTAACAAGAAAACTAGATTTTCCAGTATTCTATTTGAATAAGTTATAGTTCATTGAATTTTTGGTCTCCTCTTCCGGTTATGAAGAGTCCCAAAAACCGGTTATTGAATATGATTATAGTCAAAAAAAAAAAATACTAATTGTTTTTACGGTCGTTACTTCAACAAATTAATAAAGAGGAGAAACAGGAAGGGAACTCCACAGTTTAGATTTTTCCCAAGATTTAGTTCCGGGATGATTTAATATTCGGGATGATTTATTATTCGGGATGATTTGATATTCAGGTGACATTTTGATTATTTCCCATACTGTTTCGTTAACTTCTATTCTGATTGGTTCATAACAGATTGTGTAAAACCTAGCCTAGGCTCCACATAATAACCAACAATTTGTTGGAACTACAAAGGCGGTTGTTGTCTTTTGTCAAAACCATTTGGTCAGATAAATAAAAAACGAATAAACATTTTATAAATGCGTTTAGAAATTACTAATTTTATAACAAAATTACATAAAGTGTGCATCTATAAAAATAGAACCCTGTTTACAAAGATTTTACAAAGGAAATAATTGCAATATGTTCTCTTGGGATGCCCTCTTGCAGACAAAGCAAATATTTTGTGTACTCATTTGAATTCCCTTTAGATGAGTCGCTATAAAGCAATAAAGACAATTTCTACAGAAATTAAAAATACTTTTCTTGCCTATTTCCATAGGTTTTATTTTAATAGATACATATTGTATAATGGAAAAAAGTAAAATCTTGTTTAGAAATAAACAAAAATAAACGTTAAAAACTATATAACAAAAAAATTGTATCAAATTTAATTGCAAAAGTTCCTGAAGAATTAACGTCATTAGCTATTTCTATTGAAGAAAAAGGAAATCTCATTAATCAGAACTATTTTCGTATTGTGAATTTCAGAAACTTTCAGAACCATGTATATCTAAATTTGGTACAATTGAGTTTACTTTGGGGGGGGGGATATATGGAATTTGCCCATTATATATTTGCCCATAAAAAGTTTATTATCTATTCGAACACATTCTTTCAATACTTCAATAACACTACCTCATTATCATCATATTTTTGTTAGGACAAGCTAATCATGTCATACATCGCATAGTTTTAGATAGACTCGGAAATTCGTTTGAAATTATGATATATTACAGCCGGAAATCGTCTAGATTTCAAGCATTGTTTTTGTGTTACTTCAAGGTATTAAAAATTTGTCTTGTTTTATAAGTGTCAATGTCGGAGCATGTTCAGGGTATAACCTATATTTAGAGTACAAAATATCATAAATCTGCTACCGATAAGGTCGCTATAATAGTCAGTAGTTGGAAATATAAAACAACTTCTTTTTCTATTTGTGGTAAACCTATCTAATTTTGGCAAAAGTATTTTAGCGTTTGAGCAAGCATTAGAAAATTTAAATTTGCCGCGTGTAAATTTTCAATATTGAAACCATGTTTTTTAATAAGCGACATTTTGTTGAAGAAAATAATAAATTTTGATAATTATTTATTTTCTATATTTTTTACTGGTTACAAAAACGGTTAAACCCAACAACAAATGTACAAAATAAAATTTCAGTATCAAGTATAACTCACTTCAGCAAAAATACTTTTACAAGATAAGGAGCCTTAGCATTGATACCGTTTAAATGGTTGCAAAATAGGGTTAGCCAAATTTTGGATCCATGATGAAAACACAGAGACGTATTTAACCCTTTAAGTGCCAGCCCTTTTTGAAAAAGTGCTCAATTTGAGATTGAAAATTGAGCAGTAACTTCCATTTTCAAACTGCACTAAAAGTTGCTGTGTTTGTCCAAATTGATCGTACTTGGAACCATTCGACAGGGAATTTAATCCTCTTTCATATGGGCCTCAATCATCCACCTTTATTTTGAAGTGGTCAAAACTTACGACTCCCAGAAGCAGACACAGTATTTTTGACCCCAGATCCTGAGTATGTTCGGGATTGGCACTTAAAGGGTTAAACCTAATCAAACATCTATGGAGGATAATATTTTTTATAGAAATATCATTTGTTTGGTATAAATTAATCTCCTCTGTAGAGCTAGTCGAAGTCTCTATTCCAAGTAGTGGTTTACGGTCTTCTTATGCGATAAACATTATTGACTATTATATATACTAATTAGTTTTGTAGTTGCTAAGCTGTTACTTCTCTTCCCTCTCCGTTTCACATCATCTAAATATATAAATAATAAAACATTATGTTTCATCAAACAGAGCAAATGATGGTCAGGATCTTACATCATTCCGTTAAAAGTTTAAACACCGCCTGTCATAGAGAGAAGAAGAAGAAAAAGAAGAAGAAGAGGTTATTTAGATTAAACGATACGGTTGACCTGTTTACATGAGCAGATCTACAGAGGCTTTGCAAACATGTAGAATAGAAAAAAAAATTATTTAGTGAGAAACATTATTAGATGTTATAGACCTTAGCGCCATTTGCTTAATACCTAGAATCTTTAATTATCAAGACCAACCTTGATACTCACCTCCCTCATTCAGATTTGAGTACTAATGTTTACCCATCAATGTAACCAACATGGAAGGGGAGCAAAATTTGTAGTCTTTTTACCAGTTTGTGGGTTCTTTCTAGAGAAGGTGTCTATTTGCATCAAACTATTCTAAAGCCCCTGTTTTTGGTCAAAAAATGTATGAAAAATGTATGAAAAGACTATTCGTTAGGTTTGTATTAAGAAATGTAACATATGAGACAAAACGTATGTTTTATAGATAATCAATAATTAACGATATTGGTATTTCTACTAGCCATTTTCAAACAACAACAACGACAAAAAAAATCATCCATATGTCTTGAAAACAAATTGGACGTCACCAAGATTACAAATAAATAAAAATGGTATATTGTTGTAACAGTATAATGTTTGATTAACTTACTCGAACTTTGGAAATATATAGAATGAGAGAGTATCCAAATTAGTAAATAACAAGTTGGGAATCATTTTTAATATATGCGCAACCAGTGTGAATTAGCCTCAAATTTGCAATAATTAAATTTTATTGACACAAAGTATCAACATTTTAGAGGGGCGTTCAAAAATGAATTCTTAGGAATAAATTGCAACAAAACATTCTATATTCCTAACCCGAAGAAATATTTTAAATAAGTCGAGAAAACAATTCTTTTACATCCATTGTCTGAACTGAATCTTCGCTTATATCACATTAGGAATATTATCTAGGGAAAAGGAAGACGTGTAAAGGAAGGATTGTTTGCCTTTCCACAAATCACATGTTCGTGATAACAAAGACGTAAGAATTAAAAACGATATTGAGATTGAAAAATGCTTTGCATACAAGCTGACTTGCTTGTACAAATTCTATGCTATTGTATAAAGACAAGTTCTTTACAATTCATGTTTCAGATGATTAAAACATTTAAAGCTATAGCGGTAAGCCGAGATTATATATTCTGTCAAAAAAATGTAACAAAACCATTATAGAAAAGCAATTGAAACAATAATGCTGATACAATAAACGGTTACCTTTTGTTTGTAAAAATAGCACGTCAAGAATGTAACAAATTGTTTTTTCCGCCTCGCTTCGCCTACGCAAGAAAGGATCTATCTCTCGTTAATTCTTTTGAAAGACAAGTATTTAAATACACATAAATTTTGTTGCGTCGGAGCATTTGATTGCACATAATTTTATTAGCCTTTTAATTTAATTGCTATACTAACTAAAAACATGTCCCGGTGTAGTATAAATTTTGGTCAGACTTTTGATTACCGTAATTGCTATTTTTAATAGCTAATAGATACGTATAAATGGACACATTAATGTTAATTATATCAATCTTGTTTTCGTAAAAAAAGTAAATAAAAACAAACTACAAGGCTAGAAAATCAAAACAAAAATTTAATTTTCATTGCGAGTGCTAGAGATATAGGCCTATAGCAAAATGGAATCTAAACGTTTTATTAAATGTAGACACAGTGCGTTAGATGATCGCACACCAGCGCTCCGTTGTTTCGGTTGCTTCCGTGAGGGGAGTATCTAAATTACCAAAATATATTATTCTCATTACAGTATCTGTTACCCATGGTCACTAATGTCAAGACAACTAGTTGTTTATTTAGTGTTGATGCTGCCTGGATCGCATTTACATGTGATAGTAGCTATAATGCAAAATTCAAAGAAACCCTTTTTAAAATTGAATATTCCAAATAATTTTATATACAGGTATATATCGTACAAAATCGTACAAAACAATAGTCATACATTTAATCAGTAATATAGTAATAAAAAATAGAATTCAATATTTGGAATTGAATTTTTTATCTGACCAATTTGTGGTTAACATTTTTAAACTTAACATTTTTCGATGACATACTTTCAATACAACCACTTTCAATGTTGAAAAGAATTTCCTATGTATCGGTAGAAACGCATATGTAACGATCTGTTCCAGATCCGGGAAGGTGAAGGATTGTAATTTTTCATTTTTATTATTTCACAAGGGAAAAGCGTATTTCAAAAGAGCGCATAGAAATGGAAGTAGTTATAATGTACGGAGCGTCTTTTCGTCTAATATTTTTAATTTCTTGCATGAATGCTCGTTTACCGCGCAAGAAAGAAATGACGGCGCCATCAGCTGTGAGCAATAAAAATCTGCCTGTCTGCTTGGTCATAATCACACGTACCTGCGTAATAAAGATATATAGAAAAAATATATAAATTGCTAATATTAATTACAAATATCAGGGAGTATCAGAGTAGTAGCGGAGATTCAGCTCGATAATGGTTAGGGATGACAGTCCAAGTATGGCTGTCCAGTGAGAAAATATTTCTTATACTTATGCTTACAGGTATCAGATTCTTTATTAGCAGTATGTGTAATACTAAAGAAACTACTTTTGGTAATTAATCATGAACATATAAATAGGTACCAATTGATTACCTAAAATTAGTCACCCCTTATCAAGGGTATAAATATGATCTTCATCGGCCTATCGTAAAATAGGCTTTTTCTCGAATTCTTATTTACAAGAAATAATAAACCAACTAATTCTACAAAAAAATCTTAAATATGAAAGTTCGAACGTTTTTATAGTCTAATTTACAACAAAAAAAGAAAATAATATTTTATAATTTTTGTGTTACTTCTTAAATTAATATTCTAATGATAAAGTGTAAATGAAAAGAACTGAATTTCTGAAAATACGAGAAAAACTTTAGCTTTAAACTTATGTTATTTGTTATAATTATTTTGGTAATTATTTGAGGAATGTTGATATGTTTTGTTGATAACTTTATCGTATTTATGTATAATTAATATTCTGTTATATAAACTTTGATGATACTCTAATAACTTAATTAAACAGTTTATAATTATTTTTATGGATAATAAAAAAACACTAATAGTTGACTCATTCTGCACTTTAACGCACTCGAAAATATTGGAATAAGCAATATCCTAAACATTAAAAGAAATTTTTCATCTAATTACCATTCGTTAACTTCTAAATATGTTTCCGGTTCTTTTCGTCGGTTCCGGATACTTCATCCCATAAACAAATCCGGGATCAACCGAAGTAATAAAACAGAAACAAAACAAAAAGAACAATAAGAGAACAGAACAAACTGCAATTCATACAGATAATTATTATCATAACAAATGATAGATTTGGTTACATAAGCAATGTCCGTTGACAATGAACCTGAGGAAACTCGTATAATTCCAAAGTGGCTGTGTTAGTATAAGTAGCGGAGGAGCTACCAAGTGGAAGATCATCTTGCACAGATATATCAACCAAGACAGATCAACTAAAAAGTTTATAGAGTGCTATAAATTTCACCAACACTATGAAGGTCTTAATCATCTTAGCTGTCATCGCTGGTGAGAATAAATTTTAATTCTGTATTGTTTGTCAGTTTTTGCTTGTTTGTGACCTCACAGTTAATGGTCACGAAATACCTTTTTTTACACATCAATTGTGATTTTATACTTCTTGTGAACTTTCAGCATCACTTTCAATATTGAATTTTAACAAAGTTTTCAGTTTCAATGCATTCGCAATGCTCGTGGTATGCATTTATAATCTGATCAAACATGATCTTATTAATTATGATATATGTTTTCATTCAATAGCTTGCAGTGCTCTCGAACCCTTACGAGTCGCTGGAACCACACCACCAGCAGTTCCATGTCCAAATTCCTTGTGTGATGGAAAGAAAGATGGTAACTTCGAATATTACTACTATGGAGAATACCGTGCCAACTACTTCCTCCAATGCTCCAACGGATTAGCCTCCTGCCAAGCTTGCTTCCCACTTTCTTTAGAATTCAGCGAATCATGCAACCAATGTCTTTACAGCAAAACCGACAACTGTGTCACCACTCAACCATGGGCTCCAGCTGTTACATTAAACTGCCCAGACATCTGTCCACTCCGTGGCCCAGAATTCAGTGGAAACCTTGAGGATCCATTCAACCCATCTCAATACGTCGCCTGTTGGATGGGAGTTACTGTCGGATGTGTTCGTTGCCCAAGCGGTCTCCTTTTCAACGAGAAATGGAATGCCTGTTTGTTCGATGGTATCTACAAGACCCAACCAGACCCAAACCATTAAGTTGTACTATAATACTCACCAGACAAAAAAAAGAAAATCTTTCAGTAATACCCACACGGACCTTTCTATGCTTTTTAAAAGATCTTTTAAAAAGAGTCTTTTTGTAATTTTTGTATACCGTGAATTCATATATAAATTATTACAATTACTACAAGTCTTGTTTAAGACTTTATTTAAATAAAAGACTTATTTCTTTCCCCATTGCTATCCCTATATCATATACTCATTCAAGAAATGTTGTACTATTTCCCTCGTTTGCCGTTGTTGTTGTTATTGTTGTTGTTGTTGTTGTTGCTGTTGTTGCTATTTTGTTGATAGAAAGACTTACGAACAGCATCCTGTTGTTTTGAGTTGTATAAACCTTTTATAAACGCTTTTATTTTAACAAAACGCACTATAGCTATAAACAAAATACTCAATAATTGTATACAATGTAAGCCTATTTTTCTAATGCAAAGTAAATCATTATTTTGAAATTTAGCTTCTATTCAAATGCACTCAATTTGTATTGTTTCTACGATAAAAAGCGATAAAACCATAAACGGTTGCTTAAAATATGTGAGAATTTTTCTAAATCTATTGTTCTAAAGAAATAAAAAAGAAGGCATTTCCCGAACTACACGTTTTTTTTTTATAAGAACATTGAAATTGGCCTAAGACTTCCGATATTCTTAACCTTTCAGGTTTAAAGCCTAAAAATGTTCTTAACATGTTCTTAATTTTCTTATGTCCAGAAATCCACTTTATGAAAATGTCATAAAATTTCAGCTCATTGGCATCAGCCATTCAGAAGATATTCACTATTTTCTCCAAGGGGGGATGATTCATCCCCCCCGGCCCCATAACATAGGGTTAAGAAAAAAATATTTTCATGCTTTACGAAGCCTTGTCATGTTCTTAGCATGTTCTTAACTTTTTGGCCTTCGAAGCCTTATGTTCTTATATGGTTTGTTCTTATAAAAATAAACACGTGTACACTGTGTTGTTAATATCGATTATTATATAGTGACCAACAATAATTCATAAACACAATTCTCCTTCTGGTAGTTTTGATTTTCACATAGAGAGATTTGCTGAAGATCATTCACTATCAAGCAGGACCTATACGATAACGGTTTTTTAAACACGGCTTATGAAATGTTCAATCTTAAACGACCCACAAATTTATCTTTTTGAACATCGTACGTCAAATCGTCACCGGAAATGTAATTATATATTTCTAATTGAAAGTTAAAGATGAAGCAGAGCGTATTATGTTATGATGGAGATTTGATGGTAGTTTTCAGTATATCATTGATTTCAACCCATCAGTACCAAGCCTACCAAGAAATACCATTTAGAGATAATATCATTCTATTCTTATGATATCAGATATGCAATGACAAAGACTCTAAATCAGATTAATTCTGATGGTCATTGGAAAGTTTCCAGTGTTTCATTTTGCCTCATGATTATTCTAGTAGAGTAAAAGTTTATAGAAACCACAAGTGCCATAAAGAAAGTTTTATTAGTACAAAGCTATGTACTGAATCTATTATCACATGTTACTGTAATTTCCACTAATATAAATATTACCACACAAAAAAACAACAAAATAAAACATCAACAACCTAATTAAAATTAAACGCCCTTGGTAGAGGATATTTGTGGTTTCCTTGATTGGTCTAGCGATGTCAAAAATATTATTTATTATCACACATTAAAGGAAAACAATTGGATTGGTCCAAGTAGATGTAAACAAGGAATTTCGTTTGGAAATGTTTAACCCTTTAACTGGCACCGATGCGCCACATTTATTTAGAATTTCCGTCTGTTTTTTGTCAGTTTTCTACTGCCATAACTTATGACAACTTGAAATCAAAGGTTGATGATTGAGGTATATTATTTATGTAGCACCTTTGAGTGACATTTCAACATTTAGAACCAGGCACGTTAAAGAAGATTTGTTGGTAGTTTTAAATTATTTATAAATTGTCCAATTTTGTCCAATCGGAGGACTTACATACTGTTACGAATTGATATCGCCATCTTCATTGTCTGACTAATTAGTCAGTACGCAAAAAAGTTTCGTAAAGATTTCACTTTCAACTTACGTGCATACTTGATGCTCACAACTCCGGAATATTGCAGTTGGAAAAGGAGCTTACTTTTTGACTTTACACATAATCTTCACTCTTCATTTTTCTTCACTGTTTCATAAATATCAAAAATCGTAAAAGAGCAAAAGACGAAGAAGTACTAAACTTCACTACCATGATAAAAATACTCAACCATTTAGTCACTGAGTATAAGGTGATGTTATTGGTTCACCTTATACTCAGTCACCTTATTGGTTCTTTAGATCAACAACAAGATGAAAAGCGGTAACCAAACCCCTATGAATGGTTGGCAATTGACTGACGGGTCTTTTATCTGGCAACAGTCATCTAATTGGAAAGCAGTTATAAATCACCAATTTCGTTACACCGTGGCAGTATAAAGACTAATCTTATATAGAACATTCAACTTTCGCTCAACCCGATTTTGACTGAAACAAATAACATAGTCGCATGCGTCCAAAACGAATCTATAAACAATTCCATTAATGGAAGATAAAGACCATCAACATATCTACTGGCTCTGATGACTGGAAACTCGAAGAAACTATACACCAGCTACATAAAAGAGGACTTTCTTCATGTGCTTTGCAAGAAGTTAGCCGGCTACGACAGGACAATGTTATCCTGAAAGTTGAAAACCATAAATATAAAGTTCATTGGCGCGGCCCTAAACGCCTCCGACTACAAGGTGCTGTCTAAGTTATTGATTTAGCCTGAGTTCTTTGATTATAAATAATAGTAGCACAGATTTCCTGCGTGGTCTCTGGCTATCTCTCCCGAGGGGAAATTAAAGATTCTTAATTAAAAATCTTTAATTTCCCCTTATTACAACAACAACTTATTACTGATAACCCAGAGGTGTGCCTAGAGGGTTGGCAAACACATTTGTAGGAGAGCAAAACGATAATTATCTGTTAAGGTACACTCAAAGACAATTGTTTTTCACTCTCCTTCACATGTGTTTGCTGACCATCTAGCACGCCTCTGTAACCAATATGGTTTTCGCCAAAATCGAGGCACTAATGACGTAACATTTGTTGCCAAACGTTTTCAACAAATTACGAACGATCAATCTACCACCGGTTTTCTTCTATTTGGTGATCTATCAGCCGCTTTCGATTATATTGCTAGAAGCTGGCTTTGGGTGTCTATACTCCTTCGTTTACTAACTGAACTGGAGGATACGACGCTAATTGACATCCTTCAAACTGATACTCCAAAACAAGTATCAATTTTGAAGGAGTAAACATTCCAACAACAGCAGGAGTTTGCCAAGGTAGACCGGAATTTCCCTCGTTATTTAATCTTTACATTGACTTTGTTATACGCATTTTTATGGCTCAAGCTAATCGAAATGGCTTTGAATTTTTCTTTTAATATCTTCTTATAATCTTACAAATAGAACAAAATATAGAGCTCTATCTTCTGTCTCTAATATCTCTTCAAGCCTCGTTCGTAGTCGTTTGACATTCAACTGTGCGAACTAGGTTTTGACTGCTGAACAATCCAGAAAGAAAGATGCTATCTGGTGCTCCTTCTTGAGAAAGATGATACGAGGAAGTTTTCGTCGCCAAGACGAAGCAAACGAGGAGAATTTCAAGTTCTTCTACATTAACAACGATATCCATAGAATTTGTAAAACCGAAGATGTTTCTGTATGTATCTGTAAGGAGCAACGAAATTACGCTGCGCATCTAGATAGAACAATAGATATATGCTTGACAAAGAGACTGTTTTTCCAAGACGACAAATGCAGTAAACGTGGGGAAAATACGAACACCTTCCTGAAACAGGTTTTCAGAAACACTGGGCTGAGTAAACAAAGTTTGTGGAAATGTCGAATAATCGACCATATTGAATCTGCCCTATCCATTAAGAACGTTCTGACTGAACAAGGATTAAATTATATTATTATTATTATTATTATTATTATTATTATTATTTTTATGATTTTAAGTTTTAAGTTACATCATAATCAAGAATTCACCACATTTTTTCCTTTTTTAATTAACAAAAATGTTTAATTCTAGTAAGCTTTCCACGCTGCCTTGTTTTGAAAAGTACGCCACTCCTCCTCCAATAAAATTTTCGAAATAAATAACAATTCTCCGTCTTTATGTTGGAAAATACAAGCTAATTGAATTGGCAATATTAATTTATACTATTCTCACCGATTTACACAAAAATTAATCCAATGTCATAAAATTATACTTCTATTCTTTTACCAAGGTTAAATAGTTACGAGTGAGCCAATCAGATTTGAAATTTAACACGTATCTAATGCTGAATATGATAAAAGAGTATCACTTTCTTTAATTATTAAATCCACTCAAATATTTTTATCTTTAAGTAGAAAGTTTGAATGTTAAACATAGAAGGATTCAACATGGTATAAATAGGTAATACTCAATTTTCTACAAATCTCAGCAATTTGTCAATTTAATCATAAAAAAAACAACAACAAAAACACAACAACAACAGAATTCAAAATATCATGAATAAAACATATTTTATACACAGATTTTTAAAATTTACAAAAAAATACGGAAAAAAAGTTCCGTGTTGTATTAAAATCAAAATTTATATCAACTAAATCTAACGGAACAATTAAAAATTTTAATAAAAAAATGAAAAATAAAAGAATAATAGAAACTAAACAAAATAAATTTCAATGTTATAACATTTAGCTTGTGAGAATATGTCTATAACACTAAAACAAAAACGACAACAAAAGATAGAAATAGAGCAAATTTAATACTATGGATAATAAATGGGCAGTTGACTTAGCATATTAAACTATAAAGCCCCTACATAAATGATTCTGTAAATGATTTTACGTTAATGGCAGATGAAATTTTCTATTTTATCAAAATTTGTTATTTGTAATTTTAGATCTGTAAATATTATAGGTGAAACAGAAATCTACTGAAAAGAATCAAACAGTACTAACAATAATTTCCAATAGAACCTTATAGACTTCCATGATTCTTCAGCTCGTTGCGTCTTCTTAATCTTTTTTCGCTCTTTTCTTTGTTGTTGCTTTCCCATTAAACACTGATGTCGACAATATTTGAAATATGGCAACCGATAGAGATACAAAACCGATGGCACGAACGATGTATTTCACATGTACAGGGAAAACTAAAATAAACAAAAATAATAAATTAAAAACGTTGAACATTATACCGATAGGCATTATCGTTTCAATTGCAAGATAGAAGCCTTCAACTATGTGTATGTTACCAAGGAATATCACTTACATTAATAAGATGAATATATATCTTACCTGGATTGACAATGTTATTAAGCATCATATATACGTCAAATGCAAATATTAAACCACAGCGAATCACTTCAACGTGGTACCAGTACCATCTAAAATATTCAGAATTATTAGAGCACTAACTAATAGTTAAATTTTAACTTTCCGATTTTGTCTTTTTTCCAGTCAAGATGGGAATAAATTTGATTACCGGAGACTACCCCGACCAGATCAAAATGTTCCTGAGACATTTTGATTGAGAAAGCATATGTTAAAGTATTTTTCTTTCGATTGGCCCTCAATGCGCAGCGTAGGAAAACTGGATCTAAATTTAAGGTTAGATAGTCATGAAGGCAACTTCAGAAAATTAAAGAAACTTAATTGTCGAATGTTTTTACCTTCCTTCTAGAATGAATCCACATGAAGTCATTGTGCCAAATATATATGCCATGCATGCGTAAGAAGCACCTACAGACATCGACTGTAAATAAAATATGAGATTTAACTTCATTTTTATAGTATAGAAAATTGCCTCACTCGTTTAGAAAACGGTTGACAATTTTAGTTCACATATCCAATCAAAATTTTGGGCAAGCCTTGACAATCAATGTTCTTCTTGAATGTTAACGTCGTGCAAAACAAATTCATTTAAGATTGCAAACGCAGTGGATGTCATGTTTCACCTTTCACCTATATCATATGTTTCTAAAGCACAAGAGTCAAAAGGGAAAGTACTAATTTAATAGGCAATGCTGACAGTATCATTTTTTTCAAATTGGTATCACTTAAGGTTCTTGTGTTTATGCAATCGCATTAGTGTCTTGTGAACCTTGCTATAAATCAAGTCGGATATTCAGTTCGGGTAAATACCAAACACAAATATAAAAGCCCTCAAAAAACGATCAAAAATTTCGAAATTCTTTTGTTCCTTTGAGATTGTTTTATTGCTAAAATCAACTATAATCATCACCATATAGAAGATGCACAAAAAACTGCCAAATATGTATAAAACCTGACTTTAAATATCGCAGAGAATACGAGCATCGAAAAATACTAATATTCATAGAGATTTTAACTATCCAAAAAACAAAACCAACCATTCGTTTTGCAAAGAACACAATGAAAACGAAAACAGAGATGAGGAAATGAAATAGAACGTAGCGTGTTTCCAGACGATCTTCCATTTGAAAGCGTTTCAATTCTCGAAGCTCTATTGGTTGTTCAACCTAGAAACAAAAGATTGCAGTAGCAGTTATTATAATAAATAAGCTAAACATGTTCCACGCATCTGACTTTCGAGCTGAGTGGATAGTATAAAGAAAAACATAGAATAACGAAATAGAAAATCAATTATAAACTGAATCTTCCAGAGAAACATTATGACAGTTATCTTACAAAAAAATCTTTAAAAAGAAACGTTTTAACTTGGAAATTTAGTATCTCCTGCCTCACATTCATTTTTTAGTTGCACTCAATCGTTTTCACTAGATGCAATGTTTTATGAACATATTTATGGAATGTACAGTGACAAAAAAAATTTTGAATCACTCTGTAGGTTACCAATTCTATTTCTTTGGTATGAATGGACTGCGAATTGAGCTCCATTCTTCTATACCGATGGCTAGCACTCTGTTATTAAGCTATGAGCCGGATTGTATGAATAATGGAAATGGAAGTAATTCTCATGAAGAAACTACCTCGGGAAACACCATATCTTCAGGTTTCAATCCAACCTTCTCACACTCAGCCATCCAGCCAGGACCGCGAAAGAGAGCACCAAACTAAATCATAAAAAACAAGATGGGAGAGATAACTGATAAATTTTCTTCAGCAGGTAAATTAAGAATGTATATATATTTAATTTTATCGAAAAAAGGAAATGGAAGCGTCCATTTTTTAGACACAGAAATGGAAAAAACATGTACAAAACTTGAAGCTTTACTTTTTCAGCAAGAAAAAGTTAACCTGTTCGAGCTCTTACCAAAATTATAAGAAAGAAACAGGTAATATTTTGTTAGTTATATAGTTGAAGAAAAAATAAATTTATTGTTGTGTTTGTTGAGAAAAAGTATATCCTGTTTTGCTTAGCGATTGCTACTCTCTCAAAGAACGGAATTGCACTCGGTTGAGAATTGATTTTATAATTAACCCACTATTACACATTAATGCACAAAGGCTCCGCTTCACTATAATTTCTCCACTATGTAATTAAAACAAAGTAAGAGAATCATTTCTTAATAAATGACAAAATTGCGTAAAATTATACTCAGGCGAATAAAGGCATACACACAGAGAATTTTATAAAAGAATATCTCTCACATAGAAAAAAAAATTTACCTTATCGGACCATTTCTCCAATCGCCAGACTCTTCTGAAGAGATTATAGAAATGTTCACCCTATGATAAAAGTAATGGAAATGGATTGTACCATTTTTTCTTAAAAATAAGGACGCTTTTAGGGTAATCTCTAAATTTCCTTATCGCTGAAGAAACGATTTCTAATTTTTATCAAGCGATCGACGATCGTCACGTTCCCGATCAAAAGAAAAAGGGATGTGTTGTAATTAGGTCACACAAGCCATCAAACAATTAACTTCTCTGAAAATCATAATTTTAGTAATTTTCAACAAACATAAGTCTATATTTTTAGGTATTTGAATAATAATTTTTTTTTTTAAACCCCAGGTTTTTCATCATTTTTTAAAACTTTAATCCCATACATCAGATGGTTGTCGACATTAAGTATTGTTTCAAATGGAAAGTATGTTTAACAATGTTTTTAAAGAATGTTCGGTTTAACAGTTGTAAAAAATCTTATTTTACTTCTTTATTGATAGAATAAAAAGTTTGATTCGGAATAATATTATTTTGCTCAAAAGATATTAAAGTATCGATCGCATGCAAAAATCACACCAATACATAAATCCGGACCGACATCCAAACCCGATAACTTCCATCCGATATCAGTACTTCCTGTTCTTTCGAAAATACTCGAGAAGGCAGCCCATCATCAACTGTCTACGTATCTTGAACGCTTTTCGCTGATAAACAGGTTTCAATTTGGATACAGAAAAAAGTGTTCCACCCTTTCTGCAACCACACTCCTGATTGATAATATTCGTAAGAATGTGGATGACAAAAAGTTAGTT
>JAUEKX010427713.1:0-16284 GCA_031834005.1 Dendronotus venustus
ACTACTACTACTACTACTACTACTACTACTACTACTACTTCTACTACTACTACTACTACTACTACTACTACTACTACAACCAGAGAGAACTCTCTGCGACTACTACTACTACTACTACTACTACAACCAGAGGGAACTCTCTGCTACTACTACTACTACTACTACTACTACTACTAGTACCACCAATACTACTACTACAAACTACAACCAGAGAGAACTCTCTGCTACTACTACTACTACTACTACTACTACTACTACTACTGCTGCTGCAACCAGAGAGACCTCTCTGCTACTACTACTATTACTACTACTACTCCTACTCATCCTCCTCCTCCTCCTACTACTACTACCACTTCTACTACTTCTACCTCCGATGTCACTGACCGATGATGTATCGAACCATCATGACATAGGTATAGTTGTAGAAAGGTTTGACCAGTCGTGTCTTCTTCTTCTTCTTCTTCTTCCTCTACTCTTCGGCAATTATTGACTGTCTGTCTGGTTGTCCCATGGGCGATTGGTATCGAGAGAGTTATTTTTGGTTTGCCCTGGTTCGATCAGTCAGAAAGGCTCGGCTGTCTTCTTATTCTCCATGCTGCGTCATGATATTAATACACAGCCTTATTATTATTCTAGGAAATAGCCAGTCCGCAATTAGTAACTCTTCTTCTTCAGGGTGTAGTAGCCCCCAGTGTTGGAGGATCGATCTACATTTAACCATTTAAAAGCACTATGATATTTGACCCTCAGTGGGCCTAGTCAGTCACGCACAATGAAATAATGCGTTTAAAGGTTTCTAGAGACCCAGTTTCTGCAGCGTCGGATGGCAGGCTATTCCATAGTCTAGTGGCTGAGGGAAAAAACGAATACAGGTGGACCTGTTCTGGCTTTTGGAAGAGTCTGTTTGTTGTTGTGTCCTCTAGTTCTCCTCGCAATTGGTCAGATTGTATCGGGTAGGTTTACTGCAATCTGTTGGTGGTAAATTGTGTGCATCATTGTTGCGTTATCCCTTGTTCGACGTGTGCGCAGTGTTTCCAGGCCGATACTTTTTGTGAGGCTTGATGAAGCGCTTGTGTATGGCGATAAGTCGTTCACGATGCGTCTTGCTGCTCTTCTTTGCGTCATTTCAACGCTCTCGATATCTTTTTAGTGGTGTGGGCTTTGGTGTGGGTCCCAGACGACGCTAGCGTACTCAAGCACTGGTCTTACTAGTGTTTTGCAGCATTGTGCCTGGGTGTTTTTGGGCATCCTTTCAGGTTTCGATGGACACACGTAGGTACTTGTTTTGTTGGCTCCAGTCCTGGGGCTGCTGGACCAGTCTGTTCCTCTGGTCCTCGACTGGTTAGCCTTATTTTAAAAATTCATAACAAATAAAGTATTTAGATACGCTATTCCATTTTAATGGCCGTCATAATGTTTTTATCAACATTAGTAGATGCAATCCAACGGACCTTGAACTCAAAACTTGTCTGAGAGTGAGAGTGGGTAAGGCCTCGGTTGTCCCCTTAAAAGTTTTTAGACTGGAGTTAGAATGAATACATTCTTTGAAACGTTTACTGTGTAAATGAATCATTGCATGTTATGATTTCGTACCCGTCGGCAGCCTAGTGGTCAACGAATCTGCCTGGAGATCGATGGGTCCTGGGTTTGAATCCCGGCATCCCCCCTCCTTTTTATCCAGCGTTGTCTTTTTTCCAAAAGTGGGTATGCTATGCGTCTAAAAATAGAGTTATTGTTTGATGTATTATATTATGTTCGTTTTCCAATGTGGTATTGTGAAGCGCTATATCACGATTTATCTTTTTTATTCAGACTAACTTAATTAATGTTATTTTACCATAGTATAGGAATATTTATATTATGTCATATAGGTCAAGCACTAGATTAGACAAAAATGGCGAACCATGGTATTCAACCTCTGTACAGAGATGGAACTCCGGTAAGGTAAGTACAACTAATGCACATTCCTATTCACCTTAGCAAGGTCTTATTCAGAGTATACTACTATTGCCGATATGAGTAATTTACTCGAGTCGCTATACTATTTCTACTATTTTTACACTCGTTATAATCTCGCTCTGTATTGTCGATAAAGGTGTTGAACTGCTGTAAATGTAATGCTTGTCGCAATATTCTGACTTACTTCCCTTTGAAGTGTCCTCGGAACCACCAACGAAATGTGAAATTTGACCTTATTAAGGTCGAGATATTCGCGTGATCTCGTGAGACTTGGTAAGGAGGTAGCTCAATGACGTCAAGGGATTTTCCCGACGAAATCATCGATGAGTCATCCGAAAGAAATGGTGTTAGATGTCCACTCACGTTTTTTGGAGGTTTAAGATTGCTTTCATTAAATCGTCGGGAAGCCAGGTCAAGACACTGGCCACAGGACAACCCTTTATATGGGCAAATTCCTGCCCAACAGGACTCTAGAAATCTGGCTAACTTCAGCCGAAACTCCAAGATGGCGGCCTCGGACTCGGGTAAACAAGGAATCTGTGTTGTTTTCAGGAACCCCATGTGAACCTTCACTATTTTAGGCTGTATGACTCATTAACGAAGGCTAGTTCCCTACCTGTCGTTTGATTTTTACCATTCAGTTTTCTCCAAAACCGCTCATGGGATTAATTTCTTTTGATCATAACAGAGCTCTCTTTTACCTATCTAAAAGTCATTTCGGCATTTCCTCCCTAAAAGAAAAACAAAAATCATATTTCTATTGGCACTGTCAACCTGTTTCCCAAGACTCCTTAATCCCCCGTATTTTGAAAACCTTGAGGCTAAATTCAATGCAAACAAAATAAATAACAATGTTAATAAAGCATGCAGTTAAATGGTGAACTGTTTTAAATGTCTGTGATTGATAAGGTCAACAAACAATCCTCCCTCTTCCTATCTCTCCTCTGATCTTATCATCTTACAGTCTTGGAGATCACTGACCTGTGACAAACTTGTCACCTTTTTTGGAACATTAGGCCCTACTTCCTGTCCAACCACTTGTCTATTGTGCATAGATAACATGCCATTACTGGGTGTCTCAGTCCTGCATTGATCTGTCATGTAAAGATAGTTTGTTGATTCTTTAAGGTCAATGAGTTGGAGTAAACAGTCCTGCTGCTTGGAAGTTTTCTGAAAAATTGTCATGCATGATGATCAATGACATGGATTGATTATTGAACTGTTTTTATCTATTATTGAAGTCAAAATCTAACTTTATAGATATAGAGTAATCTCTCTTCAGATTCATTGCGAAGATTAAAGCTAATGGTCCAAGGCATTCTGTTTTGTTTACGTCATGATTTATGACAATTTCCTCTCTTATTGACACTCATTCGACGCCTTCAGTCCTTCAATTATGTCTTGGCATAGTAATAAGAAGAGAGTTTTGCCAGGTTTGTTGTCATTTCCACTTGATTGGTGGTGGTATTATTTGGTTTTCTTAGTGTATGTTCACATTGAGGTTCTTGTGATTGTTGTTTTGATGTTGTTCCTGATTGTTTTGATGTTGAGTTCCTGATTGGTTTTTAATCGTTAATGTATTCAATTTCAAGTTTATTTGTAAAGAAATATATATGATTGAAGCAAGCATTTTCATTTAAACTTTTAAACACGAATAGAGGTTTATTATCGTTTTAAATAATGCTGTTATTTGTTATTGTTCTAGATATATAACAAACTGCCACACTGTTCACAATTTGAATCCCAACAATTGTAAGTTTTTATGACTTTTCTTTGCTATGTCCTATTGGAAATGGACTGGAATAAGGAGGTCTCACCATTGATCTAGCCTTTCTTTGCAAAAACGGGTGTAAAACTTCAAACTTTGGTAAACAAGAAGATGATATTAATAACAAATAGGCCTAGATTGCCTTTAACTTTTTAAAAACGAATTCTTTAACATGTAACATTTTGCTATTGTAAAGTTTCTTTACAAACTGATCATGATAAGTTTACACACTGATCTGACATCATTTCATGATAATCCATTTATGCATATTATTTTAGTTTTGCTCTGATTTTATGTCTATGTTACAAGTATTTTAGTATTTGTTTCTCTTATTTGTCTCGACAGCCGAGATCCGACAAGGCCTCCGCTTGGATTTCAATATGTCAACAAGACCGTCACCCTGTCCTCCCCCTTCACTCGCTCCCCTCCCCCTTCCTCCTTCACAGCAACCCGCACCACCGCCACCTATCCCTGTAATAACACATCCATCCCCATCTACCAACTCTTCCATCGTAGCAAATCTGGGGCACACGACTCAAATGTAAGCTATCAGCTATGTCAACCAGGATTACACTTTAACCAAAACAACAATGCTGATTGTTGTAGACTGTTGAAATTAGTTTGGATTTTTGCTAATTCAGATAAAACAACTACGACTGTGACTATAACTATGTATCGCGATGAAACTTAAAGGCAGTTTTTGAGGTCAGTTCCAGTGGGGTGATCACCTGCTTGCTGTAGTTCCTAATCCATAGCATTTCCCAGCTCTGTGTTTGGTCAAAGGTGATTATTGAGGCATCTACCTCATTCACCATATAAGACTGAGCATGGACCTGGGTGCCGACACTGCGAAAGTGGTATAAGGCATTGAGAAACAAAACACAAAGACAGTGGATATCATATCATTGGATTAGTAATTTGTAAGCGTATTACCTGCCTGAACGATTCACATTTCTATATTTTGCAAATGATTTACGATTTCATTGTGATACCTATTATGATAGTTTTCAAGAGCTTGCTTTAGGCTTCTGTGTAATCACTATATAATTCAGTTGTATGTTTAGATTCTGTCAGAAAAATATTTTTTAATTCTCAAGTTTTTAACTTGTTCGGATGAATGTTGACCATTCAGTTCAGATGTACTCATCATTTCATTTCTTATGATACTTTCAGAGAGCGTTTGAGATCCAGAGGCATAGAACGCTCGACTGGAAAGCTACAGATTTCACCTGATGTTGTAAGTGTAGTTCTGTTTTTCCCTAAGTGTCTCTTTCCTTTTTTTTTCTATCATGATAATTATTAGTACTTTTATTTTAGCATTACTGACAAAAATAAAATTATTGTCATTTCTATTTGATTTTTAACTACATTGTTATTGATTTTCTTATAGTTTTCTTTGTATTTTCTATCGATTAAATGATCAAATTCCTTCCTGACGTATGACTGCCTAAGACACTATTTAAGTTATGTATCAACTGATGATTGATTTTGATTTTCTGTTTTCATCTTTTCCAGTCTTTTGAATTTACATCCAACGACCTTATTGATTTGGGGGAAATGGGAAGAGGAAACTATGGTTTTGTAAATAAGATGAGGCACGAAAAGAGTGGGACCATTATGGCTGTGAAGGTAAGGGATGTTTGTATAGCTATGGTTTGTGTTATTATTATTCATGGGTATTTCAGACCTGTAAATCTTCAGATTATTGTCTGATTTTAGACAATTTCAATTTAAGGAAGTGCTTGAATTTTTTTCTTCTTATTGATTGGAAGCCAATAGTATAATAGTCCCTTACCTGGGGTGTGAACAATCTTCAGACAATTTTGTGATGGTATTTACAGGTCTGGATTATTGTAAACGTCTTTATGCAGGTAGTGGAGGGTGTCCCTGATTTGTCCTGTTTCTTTTCTTGTAATTGAAAGCATCGTCGTCACTCTTTTGCAGCTGCTGTATGACCTGTAATATGTCAATGTTTTCGCTTCTCACGAACAAAAAAATGTCTTTCATTCAAAATAGAATATTATCATTGAAGGTGTCAATATGATTTGTTTCATTCATCACAAACAAATGTCTTTATGAATGAAACAAATCATATTGACACCTTCAATGATATTTTATTTTCGTCATGCATTGGGTTCATTTAATTTTTGTGTGTGTTTGTTTGATGCGATGATGTATTGCAGTGAGGTTTGTTTTCTAGAGTTGTATAAGTTATCCTATTGCTGATGTTGTTTCCTTATATAAGTAATTCTATTCCTGATTTTGTTTCCTTCTTTCAGCGTATCCGATCGACTGTGGAAGAAGGAGACCAGAAGCAGCTGTTGATGGACTTGGATGTGGTGATGAGAAGCAATGATTGTATTTACATTGTACAGTTTTTCGGAGCTCTTTTCAAAGAGGTTTGTTTTGTATGCATGTAAAGCCTATATCAGTTTGCAGTTGCAGTCGTACAAAGGAAAATTTTATCTCATGGTTCAATTTTTCATCACAATTTCAATTACAGGGAAGAGAATTTATTTAAAGATTCTTTTTTGTTTGTAGTTTGTATAGTTGGTATGATAGTATAAATTTAAAAGCTTGCTGTCAGATGGTTGGAGGACTTCATCCATTAGATAGTTGTACTGGTTGTTCTGATCTCATTGTTCAGGCTAAATAAGCGTCCTGCTTGTTCCTGGCACTGTGTTTTGATACATTCTCTTGACACGAGTGAACTAATTTGTATTCTTTTTTTCACAGGGAGATTGTTGGATTTGCATGGAGTTGATGGATATATCCCTTGATAAGTTCTACAAGTTCGTCTATTCCGAACTTCACGCGTCCATTCCAGAGGAAATCATAGGAAAGATTACCGTAGCTGTAAGTGCTTCTCTCCTCTGTAGATCTGCCTACCCTATCATCCCTTGTGTGTTCTACCTCTGTACTTTGATTCTTCTTTTAAACCTTAAACTAATGTCTTGCTTTTTTTCTAGAACTAAATGAGCAAAAACCTCATGAGCAACCCTAAAATGAGATTATGATATTATCAAACCCTTTACTAATCTTACAGGAAATTACAATAAGACTATGTATACGTTTGTTCATTATTTCAACTTAGTCTTTGGGAGACTATCCCTGGTGACCCCAACTTCTGTTTTTAAACTTTTGAATTTACCTTTTCTCAGCCCTTTGATGTGTCAACGTTTTCTGTATTCAAACACACAACTATGACTTATCTTGTTTAATTAATTTGGAAATCATTTTTGTAGTTAACGTAACCCAATGCTTGTGTTGACCCAAGGTTAGGGGTTTTATTCTGTTAAATGTTCATCCCTATTATTGTCTTTTTCTTTTCTCACACAGACATTAAAGGCACTTAATTATTTAAAAGAAAAGCTGAAAATAATACATAGAGGTGAGTTTTTTTGGATGTTTTGTTTTTGACTAAGTTGTCTTTTTTTCCCCCTATCATCAATTCTTCTTGAATTCCCAAAATGATTGATATTACCAAATGAAAATGAATATTGTAATATAGTTCCCAAAGGTTGTGAATGTTCAGGATTTCCATTGGTGTTTTAACTCATTGACAGATTTTAGGATTGTTTTGAAAGGGATTGTCTTAACGGATGACTTTCATGTTGTCTATATATTCATTCATTTGTTTATTGCATTTTCCAAATCCAAACCAGATGTGAAACCGTCGAATATTCTGCTGGACAGAAAGGGCAACATCAAACTGTGTGACTTTGGTATCAGCGGCCATCTAGTCGATTCCATCGCCAAGAGTAGGGACGCTGGATGCAGACCCTACATGGCTGTACGTTCTTCTTTTCCTCCATCTAGCATAGCATTGTAGACACACATTTTAGGGCATGCAGTCGTAGCTTAACTTTTACCGCCACTCGCTTAAAAACACTTATTTCGCCACTTGTAAAAAAAACCCTCAAACGTTATAAAAAGTAAGAAAACACATCACACACATTTAATAAGGTGAACAAAGGAAGCATATATAGAGTTTCCAGCTGATATCTATTTATTTAGAGACGACACAGTGATTAAATAAACGCCTGGGTCATTTTGACCCACGAGTGGGGGTAAAGGTTAAAGTAAGACTAGTTTAGGTTAAAGCAGTGACTAAGTCTTTGTTCCTAGAAAGAGTTCATATCAACCCTTTTTTTTGTTTATTTATGTTAAGAAAGGTAACTCATCAGTTATGTAAAGAAAAGAGTAACAAACGAAGATTAAAGGGTAACAAAAATATTAAGCTTAATGCATACCAAAATAATTTTTGATTTCTTATCTGTTCAACTGTAATTTTGTATTTTGAGACTGACATCAAGAAATGTAATTTTTTTTCAATTAAATCATAATATTTTTTTTTCTCGTTTCAGCCGGAGAGGATTGACCCCAAGGCTTCCAGTCGAGGTTATGACGTACGCTCAGATGTGTGGAGTCTTGGTATAACACTTGTAAGTTGGGAAAAGTTAGTTTACGGGAATGCAGAAATTCTCATATTAACAACACAAATTATCACCTTTATTATCCATATTCTCTTCGGGGATACAGATGGTAACTTGACCTCAAATACTTAAATTAGATTTAAGAATAATTCTAACCGTTCTGAATGGAATACACCAACTCCTCTCTCCCCCTGCCCCTCTCAAAGCTGAATTCAATCCTTTCTCAAGTTTTATCTGTATGATGCAGATTTTTCTGATATGATCTTTGGTGGTCGGGGTGACATAAAACTCTAAAACAAACAAATAAAATATGATGCAGAAAGCTTTTGCCACTCCCTTGCACTTTGACCGTTTTGATTCAAATTGTATCTGTAGTTGTTATCAATACATAGCATAGATCTATATATATGATATTCTTGTCCTTTTTGTTTCCTTCCTCGGATGTTGTAGATGGAGCTAGCGACTGGTCGGTTCCCCTACCCGAAATGGCAAAGTGTGTTTGACCAGCTACAGCAAGTGGTGCAAGGGTCTGCCCCTCGACTCCCCAACAATGGAACCTTTTCTCCCGAGTGCTTAAGTTTCATCAATTCATGGTGAGCCTCATAAGAGGGTTGTGTGTCAATATGGGGCTACTTTTTGTTACAGACCTGTCAATCTGATTTCAAACAATCCCATATCAGGGGCTGTTTTACGAAAAATTAGAAAATAAAATTTTGTTTTTTATTGAAAGTCAATCGTATAATCCCTTTCTTGAATTGTGGAAAATTTTTAGACAATTTTGTGATGGGCCATTTACAGGTCTGTTGTTAGTTTATGACTAAGGGTGGAAGCAGTGAATAGAGCCAATGACAGACATAGCCTTTACTTTAGAGAAGAAATAAGGAAGACGAAGGTTGTCAGTGCCAATGGGAATCAAACCAATACCTACTTCAAGGGCAATTGTTTGGTTTAAAATGTTCATTAGTATTGTATTATAACATTTTTGTATCAAAATGGTGGGGGCTTTTCACAGACAGGATATTGAAATACGACTTATCTTTTGTATTTACTTGGATTTAATAGACTTATGTGTTTTTGGTCCCATGACTTAACAAGTTTTATCCCAATTACATTTCCACTCTTCCAGTATTTTTGTTATTTTATCACCATTTCATTTCCTTTCTTCCAGTCTGACGAAAGAAGATCGACAACGACCCAAGTACAACAAATTGTTGGTAAGTTGTCTTCTCTCTACTCGAACGAAGATTGTTTCAGTCTTGAATTTAGCCTGGAAATGGTGAAAGTACTCCTTACTTAAGATATCAGTATTGATGTAAACAAGCGAAGGCTGCTAGAAGCTGGAGAGTAAATCAAAACAGGTGGTGAAAATGGAGAAGCTTAAAGAAGACGAGACGGTAAACAACGGACGTTTCGAGTAACCCCTTTCTCAACGGACAACAGACACAAAACACAGTATGTGTGTATTGATCCACTAAAGGCTCCATATCGATCTTGTGATCTGTCGTCCCTTTGCCATATAGTTGTGAATTTTGAAATGTGCACAGCCTGATTATATTTTCCTTAATATTGTATAGCCAGTAGTTGATTCTGAAATGTGTTCATCATTTTCGATACTTATATGAAAATATGCTATTATTACAATTTAAATGATTATTTTTTATATAATCAATACTTTAAATATATAATGTAAAGAATTATTGTGCTTTTCATTGTTTGAAATTATGTTTATTTTTTGATCTTTTTGAAAAAAAGGAAGATTGGAAAACTTTTTTAGAAAGCCATGTTTGAAATATTTCTTTTTAACTTATCACCATAATCTTATGATATGATTTGAACCAGCATTTCATTGAATGACTTTTTAAAGAAGAAGTTTAAATCTGGTGTCTGAAATTGTAATAATCGCACAATATTTCTCTTTTGGATCTATTCCTTTTCTTAGAAAATCCATAATTGTTTTAATATAGTTCAGCTGAGAACTTTCTGTAACAATGTCTTGATATTTTTAACTTAACACGGGCCAATTTTTTCCCCTACAACCCTATGAGAAATGTTCTTTCTATATTCTAAGAGAGGTTTTTGTTTTTTCCGCCTTTCAGGAGGACCCGTTCATCAAACGTTACGAAGAGATCGACGTGGATGTGGCTTCCTATGTTTGCGACATTCTCGACAAAATGTCACTATCGCCATACAGTTATTTCTCCTGTGAGCAGCCCTTGTCTTAACGATGGATGCAGCGTTAGATCTCTTTTCAGATTGTCACAGTGTGGATAATATCACAGAAAAGAAAAGGAAGGAACTGAAGACTTTCTCCGTTTAAAAACAAGGATGTTGTCCTTTCTTTGATGAATTGGCTTTGTTGTATAATATGTAATTTACGCATCCCAGGTTAGATTTCTTCCGACTTGCTGTTAGGAGAGTTAGACATTTGACCATGATACATAATAATATGTTTGAATCACCTCTCATCAGTTATTATGACAATTTGCTGTTAACATTCATCATGTGTGGTTATCAACTTATGATCTACATTTTATAATAGCTGATAGTAGTAAATGATATTCTTTTGTAATTGTTAGATAAATTTAAGGATTGTTCTTGATAAAATTTGTAAAAGTTATGTGTGGAAAAAAGTTGCAATGGAATATGTTTTGGTCACATTCCTTATTGTTTTGATTTTGTTCAGTGTAGGATATTATTATCTTTTTCTTTTCACATTCTTGTTCCAAGCCTTATTCGGCAAATTCAGAGTTGCCAACGATTGTTTTCGTACTAACTCTTGGGTTCATTATCTCGTTATTTTGAAACCACATAGCAACGAGCTTAACTCATATTTTCACAAGGCTATGGCTATGAAAGTGAAGTTAATTTTATTTTCTGATATTCCTATTATTTCGACTATTTCATTTACAATTAATTGATATGTAAAGTCTTGTATTGTAGTATACCATTTGACATATCAAAATGTATCGAGTATAAGTATAGGGATGCTAGATGAAACGACCATAGGCCACCAACACCATCGCTGGGTCCGATATTCAGGGCATAGTGGTTCGGGTATGCAAGGAAGCCGCAGTAAGTTATTGTTAATATTATTATTGTTATTATTATGATTGTTGTTGTTATTTGTTTTGTTCCTTTCTTTGATGATATATAATTAAAGGCTGTATTGATATGAAATGAAAATGCGCTGCTTATTATTGTAACAGTTTTTTCTTTGACTTGTCGTGCTTGAATGAAAACGACGACTTTGTACGGAGATGGCAGGAGGGGGAAGGATTGGTGACCTCGCAGTGTGCACAACTGCTTCCTCTTCATGTCCCCCCGCCAAGACAAATCATGTCCTAGGACTAGGATAGCTTTCCATGTTTGATAGTTTGTGAAAATTATTGATATTTAAATCACTCTGGAACGGTCATATCAAAATTTCAGGGCAGAAAGATTTGTTTCAATAAATTGCGATTTTGCTACAGCCAAAACAAGCAAAGCTATGTCATTATAAATTAAAACAATCTTAGCCACTCATCAATCACACACACAGTGAGTGAGAGAGAAGCAAAGAGGGGAAGAGGATGAAAATAGTGGCTATGAATATTAGAAAAAAAGTGAAAGGTACAGAAAAATCCTTATGATAGAAATCTATTTCATTGATTTCATTTTATTATATCGCTAGTTTCGCTATAACTATAAGAATTTTTGGTATCTCCGTTCTAGAGTGGTGGTTTTTTTTTTTTCTAACTTTGACTTTGACAAAAACAAGCTCCAGCTCAACAGTCTGTCAGTAAAAGCAATTCCTTCGGTATGAATGTGTGATTGTTACAGGGATGAATTTGTATGCATGTAAGTGTGTGGAAATGGTGGTGTATATGATATGTAAACATACGAGGGAGCGTTGAAAATACATCAAGAGTTGAAGTGTCCACATTGTGTAAAGTAGATGTTCATTTTATTTTGAGTTTATTATAATGTCATAGTTTGGTAGTTGACCACACTGCCTGATTTCTGGAGCGGTTTTAATCAATGGGCCAATTTCAAAACAGATACTGCATGCGTAGACATAGTAGTTATGCCTTGGTTCCTGTATGATTTATCACAGTCAGCTGTTTGGTCATTCATAACACTGCTGAGACAAAGATTTTGGAAAACGATAAAAAAATAAAATAAAGTAGCTGTTCTACATGATGCAAAATCACTATTAATTTGAGGGGTGAAAATGAACATTGGTACCATGAAAATTCGGGCATATGATATCAATCACCCCACTCAATTTGGGTCAAATTACAGGCTACAATGTTAATGCTCGCTGATGTGTATGATATTGATATGTGTGTGTGTGTGTGCGTGGATATATGGGTATGCCTTGATGAGAATATTGATGCGTCATTTGTATAAAGTTTCACCATCTCGTGACTATTGCTTGACTAAATGTGCAGATGGATGTTGTGGTTTATTTGTCAGTGCTTGATTTGTCGTGATATTGATGGTGATGTAGATGGCAGGATGAACCAGGCTGAGATTTACTCAAACATATTATTGTAGTAGTATGCTGTAACTAATGTAAGATAGCAAAGACTGCTTAGTGTTTAGTGTTCTGGATAAAGGCTTTTCAATACTGATTCTTCTGTTTTGGGTTGGGAGTGTTAAAACCTGGGTCATTAATAATAATATTACTTGTTTTATTCGACGACTATGCTCGTTTACTACAACATGAGTCCCCTTTCTCTCAGCTCCGTTCACTCGTGGCTTACCAGTTTCAGTGTAACTGAAATTATCAACTTATTTTGTCTGGTGCCGCGATGACCCTTGATGAAGTTCATTCAAATTCAAAGTGTTGTATTATGACTTCAAACAAACAAAGCAGTAAAAGTAAAATGATCTTCGATGAACTAGTGTTGTGTCCATTGTCCCCTCGAAGGGCAGCAAACAGGCCGGAATGAAACCTCGGAATTTAAAGTTACATTTTCTTAGCTGCATCTACTTCTACCCTTTGTTCTATACATGAGCTGTTGCCTTGGTCTGACTATCCATTTATTTCTTAGACCCTTTCAAATTTTGTTTCTTTGATTGATCGACGTGGACAATACAATCTCTCAACAATATTTGCAGCTAATTGTTTGGCAGTCATCTATTTTTGTTTGTTATTATTATGACATGGCGAGCCTTTAGATTTACTTTTGAAGGAGTGTTTGTTATGGTAAGAATAAGAAAGTATGAGAGTGTGAAGTTATGATGATACTAATACTGTTGGATTGTCATGATTCGTAGAAGTTGGTTCTTTATCTAGAAACTATGCATACCTAACATTTCTCACATTTTGTTTTCTGACATGCTTCATTAAGTGAAATGACTTCACTTCTACTTCTACATATTATTGCCTTTTTCCTTTCGGAATTAGCTACTTCCAACTTTATTTCTGTTGTGGTCAAATCTTCAACACAACGAAAGTTTTAAGTTTTAACCACCAAAAAAATGTAATTTCAAAAACTCAACTCTTTTTCGATTTTCGTAGAAATCTATTTTTATCTCGGTCTCTGTCTTCAGGACTCATTTAGGTTTTGTATGAAAATGTTGGAACTCTTTATGTTTTTCAAATGGTGCTCAACTGTGTCGTACCATTGTTCTATGAGGAAATATAATATTACAAGTAATTTTTCGTTTTCTTTATGTTTTTCTTTATGAACTGCATGTAAAGGTTTTGAAACTTGAGTGAGAAGTGAGTTTTGTCAAGCATAGCCATACATGTCTCATAAATTTCAGTTTGGTCAAGGGGTAGGGGAACTTTTGAGGCTGCAAACCTTCAAACCAACAAGGGGTGGTTAGAAGTCATCATGGTGGGTTTCCGCTTAACTTCTGGATCTTACTTTAAGTTCATGGGGGGAAGTTTGTGGGTTGATGGGTCCTTCTGTCTCTTCTCATCCTTTTGGCAGTTGTCTTGGTTTTGTTTTTTAATCTATGTCTACTTCCTATAACTATATTATACACGTAGTGAAGAGTAAACCAAACTCTAGGCCTTCCTTATTCCTCCAGTGCTACTATAACTGTTTATAAAATGGTTGATGGGATCTCTTGGATTGAGACATAACTTCTTTTCCCCAGCACAAAATGGCATAGTACTGTGTAGTTAATGCTCCTTGAGATATATAGTATGTGGGTGGAGGGGTTAGCTGATAAGTTCTTTACAGACTTCTGTTTCTTATCTTTTATCTAGCTTTTACGTCAGCAGATAATTGTATGCTTTCCCTGATAGATTCTACAGTCAAACTCTCATTAACATGATCTGACTTACTTCCCCCAGAGAACTAGAACGTCTTGGAATGTGTCGATATAATTCTCTCTCACTACAGACAGGCGATCTATTGACACAAATTATGAGCTCTGTTCATGTGTTAGTGGGCTGTTTGTGTAATAATAGGGCCTGTGTGTTCATTGTCTATGTGTGTGTGTGGTATGTTCTTAGTTTGGTGGTGTTGTTGTCAAAGTCTGGTTGAAATCTGGTGGTCGTCTGCAGCAAAAGTTTCACATGATGATCAAACCTGATACAATAATATTAATTACCATTACCATTAGGTGTACATACTTGTTGAATAAACAGAACACAAATTGGTACCCCTTTCTCTTGTTGACTTTTTCAGAACTGTATGTTGTTGCTACGGTACATTGTTTTGTTTGTTTTGATAATATGATCCTTGGAAGTAGGAGTGCCTTTAAACTGGAGGATCAATACTCAAATATGAGCCGATTTGGAGCTCCACCAAATACAAAAAGGGGACCTACATAATGAAGGTGTGAGGATCTGCCAGTTTGGGCCTCACCTGATTAGGTTGAAGATAGACATACATACGGCTCTCATGCCATCTGGTCGTGTGTCCCGTCCTATTATTATTATACTAGATTGCATGATGTGAGAAAATGTGCTGCCTATGGTATATTTCGTTACATAACATACGTTGAAAATGATGTTTGATTGACTGAACCGAAAAGCATGTGTAATTGGGTAATGCACCTAAATCCACATTTACCCAAATCAATTCAGGTGTAAATGAGTACCCTACCTGGCTATGGGCAGTGAAGGATCTAATGGCGATGCGCTTTCAACAGCTAGTTTAGAAGGAACAACTTGCTTTATATGGTCTGTCAGGGGATTAATTTGACATTGTAAAGCGCTTAGAGTTAGAGCACGATGAAGATCTTGGATAGGCGCTATATAAATTGACAGTTTAATTTAATTCTAATTATTTAATGAGACAAATTCGCACAACCGTATTTTGGCCATGAATTAACCAAACAGTCAAACAACGTTGCAGACATGCTATTAAAGCCAACAACAAAAAATCAGAGAAAAAAAACTCGTCCAGCAAAGCTCAACACATTGATAGACTATAGACCTAATGAAGCAACCTGCCTAATGAAACATCCAGGCATACAAAATTCGGATTTATGCCAGTATTTATATGCACAAGTAGGATGAATAAAATTGCGATAAAAATCTTTAAGGATTTGGAAGCATAATAACATTTTTGATAATGATAAAGAAGAGTTCTAAAAATATCAAAGTATCAATTGGCAACAATGGCGGTAGCTCCAACTGCCGACGAAGTATGTAAACATGCATTTCTGGGCAGTCTCGGTCTGCTGAGAGTGAAGGTGTCCCAAAACAATGCCTTAGCTTCGAAGAAAGATAAGGTGAGTTCATGTTTAATCTCTGAGGTTAATGTTTGTCTCTGAACTTCAATAAAGTCAATGCGAGCAATCTAATCCAGTGACAATGCAAAATTGGGGAAATCATGGTTTGTTTTGATTTTTAATCTCTGTCTCTAGAATACAGAATTCCATAATTCATTCAAGGAGACCAGCTTCAACAAAGAAATTAGAGTACTTTGTGTTCTATAATATCAATAAATCACCACCTATAAAACCTAGTCTTAGTCTACCTAGACAAGACAGACACTCTTCACTCTAGCACAACAAGGGCGCTTGTTGTCATGGGGCATTCTCTTCTTCTTCTTCTTCGTGATACTGTAGTAACCTCCTTGGAGGAGGACCGGTCTACAGGTAGATACATAGATTACACGGTATTGACAAAACACAAAGGAAAAGGTAAAAAGTAAAAGAATAAAAACAAAA
>JAUEKX010427824.1:5604-16282 GCA_031834005.1 Dendronotus venustus
ATGAATTTTAGTTGAGTGATTATCTGCGGCCCCTAAAGTACATGGCAGCAATATAACAACGAACAGAATTATACCTTTGATATTTTCAAGGCTAACATAATTCATAAAAATGCGCCAAGATGTTTTCACCAGGTAATAATTAAACTTTTTTTCGACATAATTTATTTTCTTTCTTCAATCTAAGTACTCAACTTTTGTTGAGGTGTATACCCAAGACTCACTAAAACCCCGCATCTCTTCCGCTTTTTTGTCTCAGAAAAGAAATAAATCAATTTTTTGCATCCTAATAGTGCAAAAACATATCGTAATAAGTTTTATAATATCTCTTTAATCATAAACTGCTGCCTCTTTCTGACAAATATTGACAAAGATGTAAACGTAATGATATCAAGATTTTTTCCTAGATACTTGGTAACACACCTCCTTAAGTATCATCAATAAATTTTAGCATTACCGCATACTCAACCAGAGATGGGACTTAATTTTATAATGATGATAAAGATTATTTTCTGTATCTTCTTATGTAATATCAACCGTTTACGCTTCCCTACACCCACGTTATGCTTCAAACAAGAGCTTCTTGATCTCATCACTGGTACGTATTCATATCAGCTATACGCTACAAAAAGGGGAAATATTTCTCGATCTCATCACTAACGTTTTCATATCAGTATACGCTACCTACGTATATAGCGTATCGTCCCTTTAACACAAAATCAACACAAAATATCGTATCCTATCTGTACCGAAAATTTAAAAATAAAGTTTTAATATTTCTTTTGTAATCAACATAATTAAACTAAGCAAAGACATTTTATTTTTAGTTATTTCACACTCCAATGCGAACCAAAAACTACAACAAAAGAACTATATAACTTCCTACTCACTGCTAAGCAAATATATAATGGTAACGAGTTTAACAAGTTTAAATTTCAAAGGTGATTGGAGCATGCTTATGAGCGTACAATATCGATCTCATCTGTCAGGTATAAAGAAAAAAAGCTTATAAGTGTAAACGAGCGTTTACTTATATAATGTCAAAACACTTTATTTTTTCGCACTCTAAAGCGAACTATGAAACAAATATATAAATACCTACTTAACTACTTATATATAAATACCTGACTACTGTCAACTAAAAAACTAAACTTCAAAATTTAAAACGCAATTTAAGTATTGCTAGTTTGGCTTTCTAAATATGAAAAAGCTAGGGTATTTGGGTTGTGATCACAAACAATTAAATAGTGTAAGGTCATGTTGTCTTGTGTCTACGTGCATGTTATTTTGTAAGGCTAGTAATTTTAATTAATTTTTAATAAGAAGGAGATCAGTGAATTTGCTTTTAATTTCCACGTAGAAGGAAGTTTTCATTCGACAATACTGTTACTGTGGTAATTTATGAGAAATAATATCCCCACATTGATACACACAAATTAATTTCTTTACTATATTTTCGATGACCCTATTACTCATACTATAATACGTCAAGAGTAGTTTCCTCACAATTCTGTCTTCCTTCTATCATCCTTGTAACTATGTGAGAGCAGTAAGATGTTTCCATCTGAATATCCATAGAAATATCTTTTACAGTAAATAGTTATTAAAAAAACCTTTGATTGCCAGAATTCTTTGTTGGGGGGGGGGGGGAGAGAGAGAGAGCGAGCTGTGGCTATTTTGGGCCTAAAATATATCTTCATCTTTAAACCTAGATCTGACTGTCAACAATTTCATTAGTCAATTTCCTAGCTTTAGTATTCATGGAAAGTTAAGTGAGAGGGTTAGGTTTTTATTGTTGCCAAAATAAAAGATTAAATGTATTGTGACGATGCTTACCTTTGTAAGCAAGGCAGATTATTGTCTTGATGTAATGGAGATGCTCACCTAAAATTAAAAAACAAGAACATTAACCTGATTAAAATTATGATGAAGCAATAATGGAATCTCAAAATAGGGAAACATATAGGAGGGACACAACCACTTTGAGGACGCGATAACTTTCGGCAGGTGATTAAGTCTTACGGGAATTTCCCGTGTTACTGCTACAATAAGAAAGTATTGTTGTGATAATTTACTAAAACCAAATTCTTTCAGAGCATGCGCCTGTCATAGGAAATGAAGCGATTATCTGTTATACGTAAATCGGAAAATTTTATAATTTCCATCCTGAGCGATGATTGGCTGGACGTTTCTAACGAGAGGAAATCGCTTAATTATTGGACAATAAAGAAAATTTAAACATTGCGTTTTAGAAACAAACACTTTCCTTAAAAGGTTAACCAAATTACATCACTGGGATATTTGAGAAGTAAATATACTTTGGATATAGACAAGAGATATAATGATTCATCAGCATGACATCATCGAATTCGTAGCCAAGTGAGAGTATTACTGTATAAAATTTCTTAGTAGCTTAGAGGTCTAAGTTTTAGAAATTAGAAAAAATGTACACCAACTTCTTACGGCTGCTGTTACTACTCCATTAAATATTGATAATACATTCTTTAATCGGATAACGTTTTGCGCTTTTTGTGATTTTATATCGCGAAAATTATGATTAATTGAATTTTCTTAAAATTAAATTAAAAATTAAATTAAATTTTCTAAACCGTGATGCTCCAAAATAAATTCATTCGCATTTTTCAATTGCCTTGATAAATGAAAATGCGTTATGGAAAATTACTCTTTCTCATCACTTCTAAATTATGTTGAAATCTCTGGCTACCAGTTCGGCTTCAGAAATCAAGATCGAACTAAAGGTGGCGGTGTCGGGTGTTACATTAAAACTTCAATAAACTTCAAGGAAAGAGAAGACATTCATGCTCTAGACCATACAATTGATGAACATCAGTAGATTGAGATGTCTCATAGAAATAAAAACTCAAACATCTTCATAGACACATTTTACCAAACGAGTGGCTTGAAAAATTTGACTATCTAAAATTGTCCCTCAGCATGAAGGGCCAATCATCATCACTGGCGATTTCAACATTAACTGACCCAACAAGTTTCCAAAGCAACAAGACATGGTATTTCCCTGATTGACTACATCATTACCAACCAGAATACCAAACGTATATACATATACATATATACATACATAGTACCGTGCGGTGAAAACAGTGACCAATTGCTCCATTTCGCATCTTCATAATAAAATCAAGTACATACGAGCCAAAATTCAATTATGTGCGTGATGAGGGTTCGATATCCATGCAAGACTTTGTAGAAGATTTCAGCATGATCTCGCTCGTTGTAGTATATGGTGTTGATGACTCAGACATCAACAGACAAGTAAACATTCTTAATACAAAGATAACTAATTGTATAGATAAACAAATTTGCTCAGGTCCTATATTGATAACAGAAATTTTTACTTTGTAACTTTTTCTGACATAGTCAACCTGATAAAAGATGAAATATAATAATAATAATAATTGGACCGGTGTTATTTAACCTTTATGTCACACAGTTAAGCAGTAACGGCCCGAATACATATCTCCAGTACACTGACGACACCACTTTGCTGTGGCACAAAACTGAAAACCCTGAACGAAACCTTGCATCAATGCAAAAGGAAATTGATAGCATTTTTCAATGGTCTTTAGAAAATACCCTTCAATTGAATGCAACTAAAACAAATTTAATGCTATTTTCAACGCAACAAATGTTGAGAACACACAGACTTAATGAACATGATATTCGTGTGACAACCATAATGAGAGCGACGTCTTTGGACTCCATTGGCTTCCTGTCGAATAAAGAATGTCTCTTTCTACTGTAAAATTAGCACACAAGGCCCTTCCCGACAACAAGAATTGGCCATCCTATTTAAGACTTAAGTAAGTAAGTAATGCGGGGAAGTCTAGTGTCGGTATCAACCATACAACGAGGGAGTCTATCCCCTTTTCACTTGCGCTAGACCATTGAGATTGATTGCTGAAGTGGAGCGCCACACCTACTCTCATCTCCCAGTGGCTTACCGCACAGATCAGATTACCCAAGCTGTGCTACTCATACGTTGAGTTGACGGAGGCAGGGATCGAACCTGCAACCTTTCGGTTACAAGGTGAACGCTCTACCGATTGAGCTAACCTGCCTAATATTTCCTTCAATTTAAGACTTAAATTCAAGGAAGTAAAGAACATTGTGTGCAAATGTTATGCACTCGATACAAACTGACAATCATGAAGGAACCTTTTCGCATACAGTGGCGCATTACTTCAACGATGTACCTTAAGTGGATAAAATTTCGCGTGGATTTAATTTCGCGGACAAGCGAAAAAAGGTAATTTTTTAAAAAAAGAAGAAATTTTAAGCATAATTTAGAGATGCTCTACTTTATTTTCTCTAAACAACTATTTGTTATGATTAAATCAAAAATAGTCTTCTTCCTTGTTTTCAACTTCATTGGTTCTTCCTCATCCTCATCTTCTTCACTGCCTTCGTCATCTTCGTCCTCGTATTCAAACTCACTGTCAGATTCAATGTTTCTTTCATTAACGTCTACGTGGCCAGGTTCTGGGAAAGAGTTGACGATAAGCATATCTTCAACACTGGTTTCAAGAGGATCAATATCAACGAATGGATCTAAAGTAGGCAGATTTCTAGCCCCTTCTTTTACAGCGCCTAAAATTCCAGATGCTCTCCAACCACCGATGACAACCTCCTTACCTTTAGCAAAAGTCAGATCATTGTATAAATCAATCAGCCACTTTGCATGCAACAGTTTCATGACTGTGAGCGGCGTTATGATATCAATGTCGACAATTTTTAATTCACTGTCCAAGCTTTCTTTAACTTTGTAAGCATACCATGATGCAAATTTTCCTTTCATGTAATTCTTGGTCCACGAGTTTACAGTTAAACCAAGTTGGGTACGCACAACAAGTTTGGCCACAGAACACGTCCATGATCAGTAAAGCTGGTGCATCAGGAGATAAATTGAATTTCTTTCGTTGGAATTTGGTACGGGGAACAATGATGTCCTCGATGATTTTGATCGATTCTGTCGTATTGCTATAGTTTTTGGGGTTTGCGCTCAATGAAAAACCTTCAGGAAAATCAATGCTTGGAATACTGCGATTTTTTTATCCCCCGTGAATGAGCTGCATTGGTAAGAAGTTTCCTGCCAGATCAATCACGAATGTTGCTGTTATAGCTCGCTTGTTTCCTGAACCGACGATTGATACCGATTTCTTTTTCCATCGTGTATCGTGTATTGAACATATTTAAGTAGGGTTTGGTCAAGGTTTAAAACAAGCTCTAACGGAATGTGATGTTTTTCGATTTTGATAACAATATCATGGAGATACAAAAATTCATCCTCTTTTCAAGCACCCTCCGGAATAATGATTTTCCCAGTAGTTGCAGCACGTTTCATAAAGTCCACTCTGCGAAAAAAGGTATGGGCCCAATCTTTACCAAACTTGACAATTTTAAGTCCCTCGTAACCTTTTCTCTCAACCAGAACTTTAGCAGCAGCAATAGCGATTGTAAAGGAAACTCTCCCGCCACGGTAACGCAGGGCTGACACAAACTTTCGAACATCTTTATCGATAATAGGACCCAGAAGAAGTGGCCTTCCTCTTTTAATGTCCCCGCCAAGCTCCTTCTTTTCTATCAATTTTCATGCAATTGTCAGCTTTTTAAAATCAACTTTATTTTGTGGGAATTATGGCTACTTTTTTCACTGACGTATTTGAATTTACCGCAGCTGTTCGTGGATTTCATGAGTATCGAAAGGTATGGCGACCAAAGGAAGACCAGTTGCTTAACTGCTATTTCGAAAAGAACAACAGTTTTGATCCATTTGCTATTAAAGTGTGTGATCAAGAAACATACAAAATCGTTGGCCACCTTCCTCGTTAATTTTCACTAATAACTAATTTTCTTTTGGATAGAAGCGCTGTTGTGACTACAGAACTGACTTTTTCGCATTATAGACGTTCACCTCTTGTGCAAGGTGGGCTGGAAATTCAATCAGAAATAACAGTGAAAGTCGACAGCTCATTTGATCGTTACAAGGCTAGTTTAGTTTAATCGATTTATTAATCTATTATTATGGCATTCCAATTTTCACCCGGACTATTTCATGTTCTGATTTTACCTTAGTTGTTTATTTGTTTATATATATATATATTTTTTTTATTTTTTTTTTTTTTTCGATGGTTTCTAATTTTTTTCTAATCCTAATTTTTCTAATTCTAAATTTCAATTGAGGCTGAATGTTCTTTTGTTTTCGTAATAGTATGTTCTTAATTTTGGGAAAATCTTAACCTCGACGTTCCTATGAACCAGGTTCTTACGAAAAAACGTCGATGATCGCAATTTATTTCTATTTTTTACTAATGCGGTGCATTCAAAGACATAATTACATACCAAGTTATCGATGTCTATTGTATTCTTCGATTAAGCAACTCCAAATAACACTTAATATTTATTAACAATTATAAATAAAATACCCTACAGAATTAATTGTAATTAAGATATAATCTATTTACACAATTTGCATTACCACCAAATAAAATTTGAACAAAGTTTTTTTCATTGTTGCAGCAACTCATATCATTGCACTCTAACTGTTTGGTTAATCGAGTTAAATTATAAGGTTTGATTCCCGAATCCTTCATTGCTGCAGCTACCATAATATTTTGGTTAAGCGAGTTAAAAACACTAAGATAGGCGAGTTTATCTATTATTTCTGTCAAGGCATCACGAGAGAGGATAGCAGAGTCTTCTGTAACATAAGAAACATGGGCCTTTTCTAGGTAACTATGCCCATTCCCTCTTTCGAAGCTTGGTAACCTAATCGATTCTTTGACCACGTGGCCAGCATACAGTTTTTTGATTGGTTGAATGGATTCCAAATGTAGGAAATCATATAGTGCTGGAAGGTTGACAAAATGTTGCGCAGTTGTATACATGATGTATTGGAAATTACAATTGTTTAATACCCATCGAAGGATAGAATAGAGTTTTTGTGCTTTCTTAGTTTCATGCTCTTGTATCTCCACTTGCAGTATGTCTGGTTGCATCATCATTTCGGTTTCCACAAATTGCCGCCCAGACCATGATTCATCAATTCCGCCAATAGCAAACAAATTACGCCATTTGAACTCTTTATAACGCCCATTGCTGTGAACATACCTCGCAGTAGGTGCATGCTTATCAGCCCATGTTTTTCTTATTTTCATTCGTAACTCAAGTTCGTAGTAATTACTAGTGATGAGGACCAACACTTTAAGAGTACGTGTTCCACACAATAACTGTCCTTTATCGTTGTGTAAAAACATCCCTGTATCTTGACTCTTTCGAACTAGTTTAGTAACAGGTATCTCTATGATTTCTGAATTGCGTGCGTCGTGTTTCGTAAAAATGCTAGACAGCGACTTTATGAGGCTATATGTCAGCTCGAAAGACCGAAAATGGCTCATAAGAGATATTGCTTTGCTATTGCTGGCTGAATTTTGGCTTGCTTGTAAAAGTTTTTCAAAGTTGATGGTAGTCTCCAGCTCAGTAAGCTTAAAATGGTAAAGCACTGTCAGACCATATATCATTAAAATACATACTGAAACACAGCATACAAATAAAAAAGATCGTTTTCTCCGGCTTGACAAATATCCCCCGCGTTGATGTATTTTCTTCTTTGTAGCTTCGGAAACCATTTTCTCTGTTTTGACCAGTAAGTCCTTACCTACTGTTACACAAGTTATGATAAACAGGATTAAGTGGTTACAACGAATGAAAACTGTACACAATCTTTATCTTCCTCACAGCTTTAGTCGCCATGTTTGTTTACATTTTCAACCGGCACACACGTTGCAATTCTTTCTATCTATATACACAGCTTTCGAGTAATTGAGGAAATTTATTCGAGTTGATTGTCTTAATTGTTGCAACTGAAAACAATTATAGTTCTCCCGTAGCAATTAGAGGTTATATAACGTTCTGAAGAATGGTCTAAAAAATGTTGTTGTTTTTGTTATAAATAACTCTTACAAATAATAATAATAATACAAATTTATAATAAAAATAACAATTACAATAAATGCTATAACTGCTAAACTCTTCAGAAAACAATAAGCGAAACTAGAGGGTCGGCTAATAATTATGTAGGAGAGCAAGAAACAATTTTTTTTTGAGAAACACAAAGTTGCTTTTTTACATATGTTGCCAAACCTCTTGATCCGCCTCTTGTGATTTTTCTTTTATATCAGAAATAGCGTATAAAAACATTAAGAAAACTTACACACCCTAAAAACCCTAAAAAACTTACATGTGATCTTTCGGAGATTAAGTTTCGTTTACGAGAAGATTTAGTCACTATTGTCCCGTCAATATTAATTTGATCATATGTTTTATATTTTATAATGTTATGTAACCGACGACGCGAACACAACACAGCGTTCTTTGTGGGATCAAGAATCTTGAAAAAATGTTTCTTTTCTTTATGCCTACCAGTTGTATTATTACATTAGCCAAGAGGGCATAATTTTTTCTGTTAAACCTTTTCACAAAACTTTCTTGCAATAATCATAGCATATAACACTAGAACAGAAAAACACGAGGTGAAAAATGCAAATATTTAAATGCTTATATCTCAAGAAACATTTAAGAAGTTTTAAAAATTCTTTTTTATATGATTACTGAATGTTTCAGGTATCTCTGACAAAAAATATTGAAAACTCTTTTTTCCAAACCTCAGTTTCCCTTTAATAATACATAGTGCTTACTAAATTTCACAAAAAAATTAAATAGCCCACATTAACTTTAAAAAAAATACATATATTAAAAATTAACGAACTAACAAAATAGTAACAATAACGTTATGAAATCTGCATTTACCATGTTTTTGCTAATTCAGTCTTAATAATTTAGCCTAACACTTCGGTTAAACCATTATATGTCTCTTTTCACCGCTGTCTAGTCACACGTGGGTAGAAACAGGTACTCAACATAACATCAAAACGTCTCAAATGATGACTGCGTTTTAGCTTGAGGGAATGTTAAAAACATCTTTCATGAACTAGATATTGATTATTTACAAGCCAAAATCGCAAATAAATTATATGGATAAATTTGATTTTTCCCAATTATCGTTTTAAATGCCAATCATTCTGCCATTATTTATTGCTGGCTGCCGTTGAGTTTCTGTAGCAAGATTCGTCTTTTACCTTCAAGATCACTGCATCATTATCGTGCAGTGTACAATCTCCATTGTCCATTCTCAAAAAACGTTTATTTGTTATCGGTTTGACACCAATTTCATGCATAGACAGAGCTAACGTGACCATAGGCTTGTTAACACCACTGAAAATACCATGCCACTTCAACCATGCCATAGATCGTGAAAGAACGTCATTTGACAAAAGGACTGAATTGTTTGTGAAAAGACTAAGTGATTTTACTTGTTGGCTATTACTATTGGCCTTAGATATATATTTGATTTGCTTAATTTCTGTTTGGTATCCTAAATAGACACTTAGCTTTGGTAGATTTGATTCGTGCAAAAGGTTATACAATGAAGGGATATTGATAACAGAATCTGAATCTACGACCAGTAAATATTCAAATTTACACGAACTCCAAGCCCAACGAAGTGACGAGTATAATTTGATGGAATCTTGCGTTGGATTCTCCTGGCGTTCAACTTGTAACATATCCCTTCGGAATTTCATTTCGGTATCAAACAGTTGCTGTTCTTTCCAATTCGGATCTGGAGTACTGACAACAAACACCAGTCTCCAGTTCACCAAGGAAAAGGTTTTATTTTCTCGAAAATTCCTGATCTGTTTTGACCAAAAATCTCGAACCGCCATTCGTCTTCCGATGTCTTTGTAAGATGTACGCATCATTACTAAAACTTTGGAAGTACTGTCGGATAAGCAACTGATCTGTTTGTCGCTATTTTGAGTGAAACCCCCACCATTCATATCATTCATCATGAAAGTTTTTAAAGATTTATCGGTCTTTTCGATTTGTTGTTGTGAGGCGTACTTTAAATTCTCTCTTAGCTTTCGCAATGTTTTCAATTTGTGCATATTTTGCTTAAGGAGGATAACAGATTCTTCTGTAAGATTGTTTCGTTCATAGGTTGAAATGGAGACAGCGAGACGAAACTCTTCGACGTATGTCTTAGATAAAATGTGGATAAGGATGATTCCAGACACAACAATGATCAAAAATAAGGACTGAATATGCTTCATTCTCTTCTCTTTATTTTGACATAAAAATTCTTGTATTAACCTTAATATTATCAAAACAAATACCACACAACAATCGATTAATATTTCCAATTTGATTTTAACAGCCGTGAAACATATGAACACCTTGCCAAAGATCGGTCTAAAATTGTCCTAAAGTATCTGCATTCATTTACAACAACACAACAATCCCATTATAACAACAAGGTTTTTCTTATTTCGTAATCTTTTTTTTTTTTATCTAATTAACTTAGCCTTTGTGTAATTTGTATTGTTCAGTGTCCTCGTTAACTCATTATCTCGTTTAGCCTTTGTGTGATTATATTTTAAACGTTTTTCAACTTTGTAATCTAATTGCAAAAGAAAACGACTAGTCACTATAATTGATTATATGCACTGCATGTTTTATACTAATTTAGTTTAAAACAACAGTGAAAAACAATAGCATTCCAAATAAGTACGATAAAATGCAACAT
>JAUEKX010427935.1:0-14812 GCA_031834005.1 Dendronotus venustus
ATACTTCTATTTTCAGACATCAATGAATGTTCTACCAACAACGGGAATTGTGGAAGTACGCGAGTTTGTACCAATCTACCGGGAAGATTCCAATGTGAAAAAGGTATTAATTTTCTTTCGTTTCCTTTAATGACAACTACAACCAATTACTATGCTGTATAATTTTCTAATATAATCTCATATATTATTATCATAATTATTATTATCATTATTACAATCGTTTCTATTATTTTGAGTTAATTACGAGCAAATTTTATTCATTCATTTTCATTAATCCATTGACATTTAAAAGAAAAAGAAAACACACGAGCATCTAACAAGAAATAGTAATATAAAACGGCTAAAATACATTCCATGAATTTTTTGCTTAAAGAATACTGTGGAAGTAATGTCAACCCGTGTGATACTACCAAAGGCTACGTGTGCCAAGATAGCAATATTATTCCCGGATATCGATGTGTTTGTCCAACTGGAGCTGTAGAACAAAACGGACAATGTCTTTGTAAGTTTTCTAACATTTTCTATTTAACATGATAGCCTGATAACATGATATATATATAGTAGGTTAACCTTTGATACGCTTTTTTTTTTTGTTTTTCTGATAGCTGGATGTAGTACTAACCCATGCACGAGTAACGCTGACTGCAATAATGCTAATGGCGGTGGTTTTACGTGCTCATGTAAATCTGGTTATCAAATCGTGAGTGGGACTGGTGCATCACTTGTTTGCGCAGGTAGTTATCGTTCTATGATCTTATGATAAAGTGTATAGCAAAAGTTTTATTTTACACTATTCTGCTAAACTGTCGCGACAAATATTATGTCCTAATAAAAACTTTGTGAGACATACTAAAACTCTAAAGAATACTTGAATGCATCGGAGATTTATTGAAATGCGAAGGGACTTTTTAATTTCAATAGCTATCATCGTGATTACGTACCGAGGTAGATCCAGAGTGCGTCATATATCTACAGAGAAGAGTAAAAGTAGTTCTTTCCTTAAAAGAATCTATAAGATCTTTGTTGATTTCTAGCTCTCCTTAACAGAGGTTTGACACACTTCTATCTAAACTATCTCAAAGTTTTAATGTTTCTAGAAATTAAAGCTTTCTACTAGGAAATAACTAATCACCATCAAATTAATTAATCATTTACTTTCGTTGTATTTCTAATTTCTTTTTCTTATTTTGCCATAGATGTCAATGAATGCCTCACAAACAATGGAAATTGTGGAAGTACACGAATCTGTACAAACACAGTCGGAGCATATGTGTGCCAACCCGGTATGAAAATTATAAATATTATAAATACTTTATATCAATAATACAATTGTATCATCTTTGACATAAGGTAGCTCATGGTTAAAAAACCTAACCGTTTTGTACGCATTGAAAAGTTTATAATGCCAGAACTTCTTATTAAGTTAGTATGAATCTTAGAAAGATACAGAAAGAAATATTTTTCATGAATTAGAAAGTTTTTTTTCCTTTTTTTTTCTTTTAGAAGCATGCTTAACCCCAAATAGATGCACTGGTGGTAAACTTTGTACCAGTACATCCACTCTACCAGGATTTACATGTGCTTGCCCAGTTGGACAAGCTGAGGTCAATGGTCAATGTGTTGGTAAGTTTATTTTTTTATCAATTTTAGGTACTAAATAGAAAAGACATGAAGTATGATGTGATAATAATCGATATAAAATCCTACTTTTGCTAAACAAACTGTATACTTATAATGTCTGCTAAACTTTCCAGTTTATTCACAAGTTCGTTGGTTACATTAATACATTTAATGTACTTCATTTTTGTTCTTGTGCAGCTCAAAGCCTATGTTCCGGACAAGCAGCTGGCATACGTATTGCTGATTCTGCGAACGCAAGACAATACATCGAGTGTGATGGTAGCGGAGTGCAAGCCACGAAATCGTGTCCAAATGCAAAAATTACGGTTTTAAATACAAATTTTGATGAAATCTTATACGACAACGGAGAATGGTTTTCACCTGTTTTCTTGACTTGTGTGAACACAGTAACATCAGCAGCTCCAGGTTAGTTGTTTTGTTAAATGTTTCCAGTTTACTTAATGTTTTCAGCAACATTTAAACTAGATTTTAATGCCATACTATATTCAAAATTTTTATAAGATAGGCCAAAGCGTTATACAATAATATAAAAATTTTAGTGTTTTTTTTCATAAATTGAGAGTCGTCTTGTGTAAATTCATAAATATCTGAATCACTTCATGATATCCTATTCTATTGATAAATCAATGAAAGCACAACCTTTTTTAACATTTTTACAACTTCTCTCACGATTAGTTGCTGTTCCTCTTATCAACGGTGTTTACGACTTCAAAAAAGCCTGTACAGATATTGCCAACCAACCGGACGAAACAGGTTCTCTTACTCTTCCAAGCAAATTGGCACTAGACACGCAGAATCTCTGCCAGTCTTGGTTAACATGTTTAAACCAAAAACTTGAAAAAGCAGAAGAGTCTTACCCTGAATCTGGCAGTTGTGATAATAGCCTTCTCTATGATCGGGATCGAAGAACTTGCTCATCTCTTGTTCAATGTCCCAAGTCAGCTTAAACAGTTAAATTTTTTTAATTTTCATTTATATATAAAGAATGCTTTCATTGTTAGTTTCAATTTTAGTATACTACATGTTCTTACAGTAGTTTCTTTGCTTTTGGTTCCCCTTTGTTATAATTAATTTCAATGTTGTATTACTTTTTGTTTACTATTTCTTTGTCATAATATTTATTTAAGTTTTGTTATTTATTTAAACTTTATGTAAGTTGTCAGTTAAAGTGACGCATGAAGCATCAAAAAGTATCCTTTACTTTTTATTAAAACGGTGCTGATGTTATAAGAATTCGGAAGACAAACTATGTTTCATTACTAATCTCCGTGTTAAGCAACCTATATTCGGAAATTCATATTAAGTCTTTCTTTAAACCCACATGATTGGTACAGTACGTTTTTTATACATACATTATACATGTACTTCAATAGAGAAGTTACAATAAACGTTACTTAGAAACGTACTGTGGTAATTTCTGGGTTAAAATGTCCAAATACACTCAATGAGGCAAAATAGCAACATAGGTAAATTCAACATATTTCAAATGATACGTATCCCGCGTTTGAGTAGTATTTTGTTGGCATAACCTTAAAAAATGTGCACAATTTTTTTTAAACATGCACTTTTTAAAGAAAGAAAACAAAAGAAATACGAATACGAATTCCTTGTAATAGAATTATCATTACAAATTTAATTACTAATCATTAATTTCGTAACCAATTATTAACCTAGATTACACCTTGGTGCATTAAAGAATTATGTACTATACTTACCATCTGAAAAAAGAAGTGAACTTTTGAAGTAATTGAGGGACCGTATTTATATTTTTTTTCTTCCTTTATATTTGTTTATAACTTTTAACCAAACAGTATAAGACTTTTTGACTGCAAGTTACAATCAATGTAATGATGGTACATGATATTTGTATGAAAAAGCATGTTGAGCTGGTAAACACCCTTATTTTAAAGAGATTGTAATCTGTGATGGATGATATGCTTGTAAAATCGTCTCTTAGCTGTTAATAATTAAATATATGCACACACGCATTCAGAAAAACGTAATTATGTTTTGTATTTTATGTCGTTCTATTTTCTTGGTGATCTTTTAAAATTGCTTCCTGTATTTATGTTCTTCAAAGTAAAACCAGGGCCTGCGTTAACTATGATTTCCCCTTTTATTTGTACAATTTCCATCCGACACACGGCGTTAAAAGAACGTTGAAGTGATGTCGTTTTACCTTTTACATTAACGTCCACCATACTGTCGTTCTAACATAGTGGTTGGTCTCAGAGATCATTGTGCCAATTTGTCATTTCTTTCGAGTCGCTCTGAGATGTTAAGTCAACCTAACTTTTTGATTAAAAGTAATATGACTTGAACGTAACTAATGTTATGTGTCATTGCTTTCAAGGAATGATATCTGTTAGCAAAATGCCTTATAGTGAAACGGTGTAACAAAGGCTTAATGTAAATAGAACAATATAAACATAACGAACAATAAAATATAGAATACGAGTTAATTTATGAAAATAAATTGCTGATTTGTTAATTAGTTCTAATCAACTATTCAATTGATTACTGGTTATCCTAAAAGAATTGTTGACAAGAGCAACCGTTAACACTGTCATATCAAGCGTTACATATTTTCACAACATATCTTTTTACCGAAAGAAATTTTCAACATTCAATTCACTCGACTATAACAAATTTTATAGAAAGACATCGGTCTTATGTATGTACGTCCTCCTCCTCCTAGAAATGAAATTCTGTCATTTGGTGATTTTTCTAAAAAACCCAAATCAACTTTGGCATTTTTGGATTCTTGGTGGTTATGAGAGACTCTTGTACAGGACTTTAGAACAACGTAATTTGGACGTTGTTACGATGTCATAACCTGAAAACAATGTAACAAACTAATAAAAGAACCTACTTGCTGCAACCTTTAGCGCTAATAGATTATTAAGATGTGAAACAGTTAAAGTGGAACCAGAGTAATGATTAAAATTACTTTTAACTAAAGAAACAAAACATAATGTTATTACAGTTGTTTATTTGAAATGTCTAAGTAGCGTTATAATTATTGCCTTGTACTTTGTATAAAAATCTCTGGATAAAAGGTTGAGTAACTTAGATAGTTAACAGACTAAATGGGATATCCACCCCTTCACGCCATCTCGCCTCGCAAAAAAATATGCTAGACTCTTAATTGAAAAAGGGATGGATATCAGTGTGTAGTCAGAATTTGACCACATAATCTGAATGGTAAAGAATATTTATAAAGAAATTGGATTGAATAATTGTATAAGGAGTGTCTTTGTTATCTTTGTTATGGTTTGATAACTGTTATTTTTTAAAAAACACTTAGTAGCAAAAACTATTTAGTAGTAGTAACAATAGAAGCCTAATTTCCTAGGCTTCCATTACCTACTAGTCACCGCGGGGTGATGAACTTTTTATTGCTGTTTTTGAACGCGTTGCACTATGGGACTGATTTAGTGACTTTTCTTAAAAACTATGTGGTAAAATTTTGGTAAAATTTCTTTTTCAAAATATGGACATGGTGACGTCACACAGTCACTTTCTCGACAGGTGTCAAACATCAAAATATAGAGATTTACTTTACGAAGCGTTTGGCATCATTTCCTCAAAAAAAAGTTGTAATTATATAATACTTCGATATAAATATTATTTTTAATAACTTTAGCCACCTGCCAGGTGTGTATTTTGCAGACCAAGTATTTAAATCTAAAAATCTCATCAAAAAGGACAATAGAAATGAAAGTCATCAAATGATGAAAGTATTGACTTATGTCAATATTTTAATATTTTTCTCTTTTGTATATATTTTTAAAGATATTCTGAAAGTTTCATGCACTAACAATCTAAATATACTATTTTATTTCAACTTGAAGATTACGATTTAGTCTAACATTTCAAGCTTAGTACTGCGCTGCCAATGACGTCACTATGCAGTGACACATTGACAGTGACACATTTGATTTGATTAGAAAACATTCCTTTCGAACAGGATTTTGTTCAGCTTCCGACTGGGGGATTTTTATTACTAACTTGTTTTGTAGGTTCAAATTGATAAAGTTCCAACACTAAATCTTCGACAAGGCTAGCAAGATTTTCAAAATCAGAATTTTCACTTTTAGAATCAGTGAAACTGTATTCAAGATGGCTATCAGAGCTATTCACTTTATTATTCACAAATTAGACTTCAGATTTTTTCGATCGTTTGCCATATCTTCATAATATCTTTCTCTCAAAAGATTTGTTTTCTAGCTTTTTTTTCAAAATAGTACAAACGCCCATTATGACGTCATAACAAAACACCCATATTTGAAACGACTAAAAAGAAGTCCTTGCGCATTGTTTACAAGATCAACAAACATTTTTTTATAAATAAAATATTATTTTCTTACTAAATCGAGTATGGAGAATTTAAATATGATAATATCTAAAAAGTGATTTTTTTGTGAGACTACTCCTTTAAAAAAGTAAATCGAAATGAATATTCAGCTTGACTAATAAGTAAAAGTCATTAAAATAAAAACTGCACTACCAAAAGATGTGCATACATGCAAAGGGCCATTAAAATACCTAATACTAATCATTCAATGAATTGTTCTACTGTAAACAAAATTTTTAGAGTATAATTGTCATTTTCTACCAACTTTAAGCAGAGAAGAGAGAAAGGTTCGAAAACAATGAGGGAAATGTTAGGGTAAACGAATTTTTAAGAGAAAGAGAGCTTTAAGGTGCATTTACGTTCGTAATTAAAAACTTGAGAATAATCAATGAGAGAAAAAAACCGTTTAAGTACATTGTCATTTATTAGTTTACGTTACATATTTTCAAATGCGTGGAAAATAATTTGATCATTTGTCTGATTTAAAGTAATAGCTATATTCAAATTATGTTAAAACTCGTTACTTCTTAGTTCTTCAAAAATATGATGATGGGTTCAAAAAAAAAATAGGCGATGTAAATTTGTAATGTCAAAAACTTTTGATCTCTAAGATAAGTTCATCGCCTTCGAAAACAAGCAACACACTTTTGCACGACGAATCTATTTGTTCTCACTTATCAAAATAGATTCTAGAAAAAAGTCTACGAGCGTTTATCTTCATAAGTGGAAACCAGGCTTTAGACAAGCGATATTAAGAGACTGCAGATATTCATCACGTATTTTGTGAGAGTAAAATTTCAAATAGAAAATTTAAGTTCATAAAAAAAGCACACAAAACTATTTTAGTTTTTTAATTCAGTATTGCTGACGCCAGCCTTAACATAACAAAGAGGATACATCTTGTTACAGGCACGACGCACCGGGTACGGCAGTTTTTTTTGACGTCTTAAAGCGGGCCCAAACCCCCAGCTCAAAATTGGGCTCCGCTTCGCTTGCCGTACCAGTTTTAAACTGCGTGCGTTGTGCCTGTGTTATGAAGGTTCAAAGAGACTTTTAAGGCGGAATCACACGGGACGAATTCGCCGGCGAATTCTTCTACTAATTCGCTACAAAATATTTCGCCTCACAATGTAAACAAACAAATGTGCGCATGCTCAGATTAAATTCGTCGCGAATTCGTCTCGTGTGAATCCGCCTTTATCATCATCATTAAAAAGCAAATGTCAAATTATACGAGAAAAAGAATTTGTTTTTCCAACTTTGGCGGTAAATTAAAAGCTAATAATAAGAGATAATCATAACCATTAAAACCAGCATTATATTAAATAATAGCCTACCTCTTAAAGTAAAGAGTATGTGTGGAAAGTTCTTATGCAGAAATGATCATTAATCCAAGAATTATGAATAGAGAATGATGTCACCAGAGTTACAGTAGCTATATTGTGCATTCAGCTAATTTCAACACTAATTGCTAATATTTTCAAGTTTTGATACATATTAATGACTGTATGTGAAGCCTTTCTTATCTACGTTGTTTTATAGATTTATATATTGGTTTTCAGCTGAATGAAACTAATCTAATTCTTTTAACAGAGATGCTACGATGTATTACATTGTTTTGTCTTCCCAGATTCCTATTAATCAAAACTGAATGCGTAGGACGTTTATAGCAATTAATTCTTGATAAGTAAACAAGAAATGATCATTGCACAATTTCATTTCTTGTAAATCTTTTTATAAATCGATTAATACCTCTTTAAGAATGTTCCAAAATGATGACACACGTGGTATTATGACTATTATGATGGTGGTGCAGAAAATGAATAAATTCCACTTTTACTATTCAAAGCTCTTCGAAATACTTTTTTAGCCCAAAATATTTATTAGCATCTAAATCTTATTTTTCTAGGATTTCATCTCGCTCGCCACTGAGATCCTAAAAAATTAAAAGTAAGCTTTTTAGAATCAAACGGTATTGCTAAAATAAAAAATAAATAAAAAAAAAAAAAAAAATCAGCTATGTTTGCTCATAAAAAGTCTGCTTGTGTGCTCACTTCTTTGTAATTATTTTCGCTTGGTATAATTTGTAGTAGATGCATAGCTACACTTTATTTCACAAAGTAAACAAATAAAGTATAGCTATGGGCAATCTTTAGAAGGAGAAGATGACGATTTTCACGTACTCTCTAAATTTGGCGAACATATTTAAGATAGAGAAATGTAAACAAAATTTTAAAAATAACAACTTTAGATTACCAAATGTAAACAATACCTTTAATACTACAAATTCATTTTCAGACAACTAAAATGTATATGTAATAAAAATACTGAAGTCTTAAAGAGAATCTTCATGAGACCAAAATTAGGATAATGAATAAAAAATATTACTGTTGGAAACACTTGATAACGTTAAAATCATAGAAATGAAGCCCAGAGTTTATCATGACACATATAAGTAGCTTCTTTTTTAACAAACTCTGAACCGTCCTTATTAAAAGTGTTATCAGAAACACACATACGTAATACTGAGGAGAAAAAACTCTAACTAATTTTCTGAAAAATAGGGTGGTTTGAGTAAAATTTGAATGTAATTATAATTCCAGACATGACACAAGATAAAGAAGAATTCCCTACCAGTCAATTGATATTGAGCTGAATAGACATTGACAGATTTTAAACCCTTACCTTAATACTTAACAAGGTAAAAACAAACAATTAACTTCAGTGGTAATGTCATTGTGAAATAAGATATTTTCAGTAAATAGAACCAAAAATGTATTATTTCATTAATAAGATATTTCGAATATATATTGTTCTTTATCAGCTCTAATATAATATAAAAGCAATATGTTCAAATCATAAAAAAATTATAAAAAAACAAAACACGCTCATTCACTACAGGGTGTCCCACAAAAATATTCGGGCCATATTTGGTATGTCAATAATAAAAGTTAACATATGGAGCTGTGGCCGAGCGGTTAAGGCACTCGACTCGTAACCTTCGAGTCCACCACCGGTCACAGTGGTGAGGATAACCTCTCGCTGCTAATTGCCATAGGTTTCCGTTGTAGGTGTTACACAACGAAGGCAGGACTCTCATTGATAGCAGTCTGATTAATACTGAAGAGACCATCTTGGGTAAAAATTCATAAATAATAATAATAATAATAAATAGGTAAAAGGTATGTTTTTCGAATTTAAAATTTATATCATTGGAAAGCTTTAATTTTCTTTCTTTCCAATGATGTAGCTAAAAATCGCATTATTAAAAAATTTATTAAAAAATAAGCTAAATATATTTTAAAGTTTCACGCAGTTTATCTCATTCTATCTTTATAATTCGTTAATGACTTGATTTAATAAACCTTCATAAAAGCAAATAATATGGATTTCCCAAAAGAAATTTTAACAGCAACAAAGGTACACATTAAGCGTTTATCTCTTTTTCTAAAAACAAACCCAGATACCCTAATGCGTAGTAAATTCTTTTTATTTTGCGCGAACTTTTTTTTGTTTAAAAATTAGGAGTTACTTCCTTAAGAAATAAATTCAGTGATTGTAATAATTTCTTTTGGGAATCTGAGTCAGATTATTACAGTCCTTGAAAGTTTGAAATTACCCAAAAGGTCGATCAGAAAGATCTTTAAGAACAATTTTTTCAGTCTAACTGTTTGTTAACTTTTTAATATTCTGACTTTGTGGTAAGATCATTTTACAGCTCAAAACATTTATAAAACTCAAACTTTTATTAACTAAGAAACATCAAGGATTTTTAATCAAGAGTCTTAACTCAGGTGTTACGTTGTCCACATCCTTTAGCAGTAAAAGCAATTAATTAGATCTTCAAATCCTGTCAAAAGCCATTTTGGTTGCGGTATTAGTTGTATATTTCTGCACATATTTGTTTCTTTCCCGTTAGGATCTATTTCTTCGTATCAAATATTTTAAGACAATCCGATAGCGCAAGAAAACTTTCTTGACCAATCAGATAAAGCAACATCCAAAACAACCGTAGACCTCGCGCTTTCTCGCTCTCCGCTCAGAGCGTTTGTTTCGTGTGTAATAAAACACTAACTTACTGCACATTTTATCAACTGATGTATGGTCTGGTAGTTACGTGAGTATTTCAATTAGAAAATAATCTGTATTATAAAGGAAAAACCTAACATTTATGTTGGTTGACACGTATCCACCCACAAGTATTTATGGCACATTAAAGTGTACCAATTGAAGTACTTAAATAAACATTACTAACACATGTACTATATATAATAATATACTGGTCTAATATACTGGAGGGCTGACGACACGCATTTCAAAGTTGGGGACCAATTTTTCTCACATCGCTGGTGACCAATGAGTAGAAAAAATGTCACCCAAAATGGATGGTCAACCACAAATAAAAATAAAATATACAAAATCGATAGAAACACTAAGGGATATATTAGGAACGTAACTAATGTGGGTTTTAAAATATTATTGTGGAACCAAATTGTACGTTTTAATATCTTCTTTGCAAACGGCCTGATGTTTTTAATCTGTTTTTCCTCTTTGTAAATAATACAGCCAAAAGTTTGAGCTAGAGAAAAAAATTGGTTGCTTATTCTTTGTTTTACTTTGGCTTTGGTCTTTGCTCTTTTCTTGAACAGAAACAGGTGAGGACAACTATGAACCTATTGATTACTAGCATATTTTCGATTAATTTTAAATTAAGAATGGTATCACACTTCACATCAGCTTAATATATTTTTTTCGAAATTTATGCTCTGCACATAATCATAACAAAAGAAAGATTATGCATCGTAGTTTCAATATAAATATAATCGTCTTTGCTTAATTGAATGTCTTTTGATAAAAAAATGAAATGAAATCATAAATCATGTAATGCAAAGACGTCATTATGTTCACCTAGGTCATAAGTGATTATAAATACTTACTTTGTAAAAAGAACCTTCGTATAAGATCAGTAATTAAATATCAATAACGATTAATTACATTGCTGATTAAATTTTTTTAATTTTTTGCAAAAAAGTATTTAAAGGCGCACACATGATGAAAACATCAGACTCAGACTTACTAAAGCATACATAATAACCAGCGAAGTATATCAGTAACAGAAAATATACCATTTTATCATGATGTATCTAAAGTTTGTAAGTATTGTTTTTATTATTAAAGGATTGTTTGCGCGATAGAGCTTTGCTAATCTTGCAAAAATGATTTTCACCAATTTCACCAAAATTATTTATTTGTGATTATAGAAAGTCGTGCTTTAAAACTATAAGTGAGGGAAGAGTATCTTAACTCATTTCATTCAAAAGGGTAACTACAGAAAATTCGAAATTCGAAATGTATAATAGTGTGTATGCTACTCGAGACCTCAAAAAGTCAACTAATAATTTCTTATTCGCAATCCAAAAATGAAGGGTGTAGATTTCACATAGTGTAAGTTAGTAAAATCCAATTTTTATTTCGTTTTGATTTTATTTTCATGCCAATAGGAGCATTTGGAGCTATGATACGTGTGGTATGATATTATGTTACTTAACTTTTTAACTATCAACACCATAAATTGCGTTTTCTTTTCTTTATATTTCTACTCTATTGTTGTTATCAGAAGTACATAAATTAGCAAAAGTTCACATCGGTAGAAAAGCTGTATCCTAACAAATAAAGAAAATGACAAAAAATACATGAGCACGCATAATAAAAAAAACAACAAGGGGAAAATGTCGAAAACTTCGAAAGTAATTTTATCCTCGAAAAGAGGTTAATTCTGCTATACATTATCTGGTAACCCCAAGCGATTATTTTGATATTATTTTAAAAATAATTGAGATTTTCTAACAAAAAGACAACAGAAAAAACAGATGAAAGCAACAAACAATGCAATACTTATTGCTTAGTTGGGCAATTTAATGAGTATTTTAACATTGCAAGAAGCACAAGACTAAGTATCAAATCAATTAACATTAATTGTATTGTCACATAAGTCAATTAGTCAGTTAAAGCAACGAGATAAAAATAGATTAAATGCATCTACAGAATTTTTGGATAAATGTATTCTCTTTAGCTACTTCGTTAGGATATATATATAATTTACATAGAGATTTTTATGTTATTTTTGTCAGCACTTTTTTAAGTGAAACCTTCTACAAAATTAATTATCATGCAAGAAATGAAAACAAAAAAACTTTTTACAGGACTTATAGTTTCATGTTTTCACAATGTACAGCTGATGATTGTGAAAACATGAAACTATAAGCCCTGAAAAAGTTTTTTTGTTTTCATTTCTTGCATGATATTTACGCTCCTTAATTGTCGAGCACTCTTTGATAGATAGCATTCAAACTTAATGTTATTATTACAAAATTAATTAAAAATATTTTTGTTGAATAAAGTTATATTTTTTTCAACGTCCTCATTTTTTACAATCGTCGTTTTATCTTCATCTAAGCGAATTTCATTAAATTTAGTGGAAGGATGTTAATGATAATGTAATTTTAAGTAATTTCAAAACATGTTTCACAGAAAATACTCTGCTAATTATAGAAGTAGAGAAGCTTTAATGGGCTATTCTTTTTTATCAAGAAAACAGCTTTCAACTGTAAATAGTTTACTACAAAAAATTTATAAAGTGTGGAAAAAAATGTTAAAGGGAGTTACGTCACTATCCTTGAAAATATGATTTTAAGAATATTTTCTCTATCCGTATGATTCTTACACAACCTTTTGCCAGGTCTTTCTCAAGTTAATATTTTTTGTGAACATAAACCTTTGGAAATAAACAGTGTTCTGGCAAATACTGGATCTGAAACCGCTTATCAAGCTTCTACGACTACTAATAAATAATAATAAATAATAAATTCTTATTAATATAACGCATAGAGACGTTTTTAAAGACTCTAAATTTTTAATAATGTCTTAACTAAATAAAGCAGCCATTGTCAAATTGATTTGCATTTGGTTTGCAATGGGTTTTTTTTAATTCGAGAAAAAGTGACCACTGCACGGAAATTGATTTCAAAATGACTAATAATTAACACCAAAAATCTTTTTTTAGAGCAAGTGTGCTATGACTACTTTGTTAATAGTGTACATAATTGAGCGGAATTTTAAAATGCATTTCAAAGTGATTTGAATAAGCTTCCATTTCCGTAATACATACCGGTATTGTCCAAACGTCGGCTTTTTGTTTTGTTATTGCACCACAAATAGTTTTAACTATTATCGCAATTTTGAAGATGCAAAGTACTGAGGATACTTACAATATGAATAACATATTTATATTTTTCGTAAAATTAAAATTATATTTTTTTATTTAAAGAAAATAGTGCAATGGCAAATTTATCTCTCATCAATATTTATGTTTAACACTGGAAATTGTGAAAGGAAAAAAGGTGAAAGTAACCAAAAATCCCTTGAAAAGAATAAAAAATGTTCAAAATAAAATGCCCAAACCAGACCTTTTTTCTAAGAAACCAGCAGTTTATTTTAATATATAACAACAAGTATTTGGCTTGAATCAAACTAAAGTAATTTTGAAACTTTCTTTGGATACTGAAAGTGATTATAGGAAGCATTTTATAATTTGATAACAAACAGTTTAGGAATTACATCCTTCGTTCGGAAGAGGAGACGACGTTTTCCTTCGACCATGCGCTTCTTGATTATCATGATTTCTTTTATTGATGTGTTAAAACCACATCACGCGCAATTTCGAACCTTTGCAAATCCATTTCTATATAAAGCCCGCGATTTTAATTAAAACAAAGATGAAAGAATGCATGCGTTGACAATGTAAGCGTGACTTTTTAGGAAAGAATTCGATGTGACTTTTTATAAATTATTAATGTATTTTCTTTTTATTATACAAACGAGAGAAATTATTTTTCATCACTAAATTAAAATTTATAAGAAACGATTACACAACACCCTCTAGTTCAGAAACTATTACCAAAGCAGTGTGTGTAAAAGAAAATTTGGAAATTATGTAGTGTATATGGAATGTTATATTTTATATTGAATATCACTTTTCATCTTGCAGGAGCTGATCATTTTGGTTGTACTCAGCGTGTACGAGCTGGCATCGTCCGGAAAGGTCTTAAACAAAGGCGGAGACAATGTCATCAAAATAAAACACAGTCAATCTTCTGACCCTGCTAAACTGTCTAGCTCCCTCTGCAAGAAACTACAAATTACACAGTACTTCTCAGTTGGTAACAGTCCCTACACACCGGTTCTCATCGACATCTGCTCTGGTGGATGCATCTTTATGTCGATGAGTTCGAAAAGCCTTTTCATAAACCCGCTACGCACGTACTGCCAAGAGACTGGGAAACTTTTGAAAGATGTTGTATTCTTTAAGGGAACCGAGAAAGAAACAACGATACAGATTGAAAGTGTAACAGGATGTGGATGTCAATTGTGCAAAAAACCTAAATGCATCTCGAAAGCAAAATAAATGGACAATTTACCTTGTCAGCCATTTTGTATTTTGATTTTCTTTTTTTACTTATCATTTTTGTTAGATTTTATTAACAGTAAAGTAACTTTGTACCCATTTTTTCCTGCCATTGATTTGCATTCTTTTGAGTGGTTATTTAATTATTCTCTAAGAGTACTAAATAAAGTTGCAGTTTAAAAGAAAATTATAGCTTTTCGAGTAAAATAACAAGAGAAATTGCAATGGTGTTCCGATAAACAATTTTAAAAGGATTAAGTAGGCCATTAATAGTACCATGCGTACCATGGAAACCGGACTTCATACGTCCATTTGAATAGGCATGCATTTGTTCTTTTAATGATTGCAAC
>JAUEKX010428046.1:0-16277 GCA_031834005.1 Dendronotus venustus
CTTGGCTGCTAGTTGCAGCTCGCCCAAGAGGATAATATCGGTAATAAGAACAGCCTGAGCAAAGTCTTTACAAAGAATTAATAATAATAATAATAATAATAATAATAATAATAATAGTAATCATTTATTTAGGTATCCATTAAATACAATGGTTCTTCACCCTATGAAAAGAACTAAATAAAATAAAATAAAAATCTTATGAAAATTTTGTGTTAAATTATATATATTATTATATCGATATATATTATTATAACTTATTATCAAGTTGATGTAACAATTTACTGATATGGTAAAAACTTTCTGGATTTTATGATAATATATTATAATATCTCAAAGAAAATTTGCATTTGGTAGATAGCCTGCTAAAAGAAATCTGGCCCCTGTGTAAGTTTTAGCTAATTATTACCTACCTGGCGCTCTCTCTCTTTTCTAATTCTTTCACGTGGCTTTCTATCTCTTCTACGACCACCCCTATCTCTCCTCTCTCCTTTACGATCTCGATTATAATCAGTTGAATTATGAAAACTGCCTTCTTCTTCCATAATTTGGTACTTTTAATGATTAGTGATAAAATGAATGAGACAAAGTTTGTGCATGCCAGTTGAATTGTTTGGATTTTTAGTTTCGTTTTTTAAAAACATACTAGCCCGTGATTATGACGCAAAACGTTGAGCCTTGAACGTTTTACCAAAAAAATCCAGATCATACTTCAAGCTGTTTGGGGAACATATTTTACACAAAATATAGGTTTAAAATAGTATTATATTGAAATATTAAAATAATAATAATAAACTTCAAAATTTAAAAATATTTTAGTTTAAGAGTCTTTAGAAAGATAAAAAGATTTTCCTTTTATTCGGTCTTTAGAATACATTAACCATTTATCATGTGATACAAGTAGGACACTTTCATTTTCGTTTTTGTTTGCAAAATGCGACTGCTGCATAGTAATTGTGTGTTTATCCAAATCTTCAGAATTCAGGTAATTGGATGTTTTAAAATCAAGTGTTATAAACATGCTAATTTTTCAATCATCGATATTTTATGTATATACTAATGCTAGCTCTCATTTATGTATTATTATTATATAGCACAACTGATCAAATTTTTGCTTAATTTGGAAATACGTCTTAATTTTTGGAAACAGTGGCTTAATTAAGCATTTTAACACAAGCATTTTTATGGTTCACCTATTGCCTAATAGGCTACTGCTGTCTAATTAAAGTCATAAAATAGCTTCCTAATTTAGCAATAATCCCTGACTGTTGGGGTGTCTCAAATTACCTTCCTCCTATAAAAAGTATAATTTGTTTTATATATATAGACAGCTTTCTAGTGACGTAGCTATGTTGTTGTTTCTAGTCCCCACGCGGTTTTGGGTGCAAAAAATAAAAATAGTGCGTGAAATAACGTTTCTTATAATATAATAAAAACTCTGCACTTTTAAAAATATGTAACGTCACGTAAAGTGACTTTTTATTTATTAAATCGGAGGTGTTTTGCCTAGTCAACGCCAGGGTCAATCTGAAAATTTTTATGGTGTATGGGTAGCCCTTCACAAAACTGGATGGATTCTTTCAGCAAATTGCTCATGTAAAGCTGGGTACGATAATGAGTAATTAACTTAATGAGTATCATTTTTATGTATAAGGTGTTGAATCAAAATTTAATTTTGCAAAATTACTAGTAACACTTATTAATTAGCCAAAAGGTCAGTATCTAATTTTTTTTAAAGCTTGGTTCAGCTTGCCGTCATGTGGCAGCCCTTCTATTTAAACTTCAAGCAGCTACCCAGTTAGAACTAAACAAGGTAGCCTACACAAGCAAACTTTGTTCCTGGAAGAAAGCAAGAAAACGTGCTTTCCCTGGACCTCTCAAGAACATGTCTTTTAACAACCAAAATGCACAGATACAATTCCTATTGTTGATAGACCTTTTAAAGGAGAACTAGAGGGATTTTATAGTCACAACCCTGAAAAGTTTTGTACGGAAAAGCAACTTGAGATGTTAAAATCCCTCAAGAAATTATCATTAAAAGCAGCAGTTCTAACGTGTGTTGGTTTGGATCTATCTGATCACAATGACGAAAAAAACCGAGACTGACAATGAAGGAACTGAAACTGTTTTTGAAAATGACGAAAATACAATTCCAGAATATTTAACTAGTTTCTTTGATCCTTGTAGCATTAATTACAGTACGAAAAAATTAACGAGTGTTTGTCAAAAACTATACCAAGATTACACAAATTATACAACAGAAAATCAATATAAAAATTTAGAAAAACTAACAAAAAAACAAAGTATGTCAGATAAATGGATGCTATACAGGTCTGGTAGAATAACTTCATCAAACTGTAAAAGGCATATTTGATGGACTTAAAGAACCCAGCTGAATCTACTATAAAATTATTATGCATATGCAATACAATGACCTTATTAATTAATTTATTTATTTTAATTTGTATTAATAAAGATGAAAACTTTTGTAAAAAACTTCATGCAAAGCTTCAGCAGGTAATTCACTCTGCGTTATTGCCTGAGTTAGTAACCAGAAATAAATACCCAAGTAATAAGAAAAAAATTAAAACTTATTGCTACTGCAAAAGACCATATTTTAACCCTATGATACATAGCATGTCATGATATAAAATGTAAAATTTAATGGTTCCATTATACTTGTGTAAATTTGGTTAGAGCACCTGCCGAGTCAAAAAAATGGTTCTGTCTTGATTGTAAATTACAAAATATGACGAAATTTAAGAAAAAATAGTTTTACTTGTATATATATTGTATTTTAATACACCATTGTACTCACGGTATCAATAATTTTTATAAAACATTTTTGAATTTTCAAGAGTAGTGTAACTTTATACAGCTGACGATTGTGAGAATACATGAAACTCAGAGTTCTGTAAAAACTTAGTTTTTTTCTCTTCTCATTCGTTCATTTATATTATTGCTCCTATATATTAATTTAGTAGAGCACTGTTGTTGATCGCTATTCATTATCAACCACTAATATACTTGTATATATATATATATAAAACCTGTTTTTTAATGTGATTCTATTATTTCACGAACAGATATATATTATCTTCAAATATTTAGAAGTCTTAAAAAATTATATTAAAAATATAAAAAAATAAATTTGCTGAAATAAAATTTACCCAAAACAAACGATTTTTACTTATAAGTTGAAGTTTGTTTGGGAGTTTTATGACTAAGTTCTTCCCATATGTTTTAGTGTACTATATACTTGACCTCCAACTGTTCGTCAAAATGGTATACCAGGTATGTTGTCCAATCTGTTACCAGTATCCGATTCTATGTATTATTTGTTTTGAGCTTTTGCAATTCTCTTACCAGAAGACTAAAAGGTGAAAAAAAAGGTTTATTAAGTTTTGACCAGTTTAGTTTGAAGGCACATATCAGTTTTGAGATTCAGTTTATTGTTGCTCTGTATTAGGAACCTCTGATTGAAATTACTAAACTTCTTCTGACCCTTTTATAATTCAAGTTTAAAGATAAAAGAACATATCTGATTTGTAACTGTCTTCTGTTGTTCGTCTTGAGTTGCTGTGTTGTTCTGAACATGCAAAGCTAAACAGGGTGGTTTGCTTAACACATGACTGATGCAGCTTGCTGTTCTATCTCGCTTTTACTACAGGAGTCTGAGGAATAATTTATATATGCAATAAAATGAAAATGGTTTTTCTTTGGAATCCTATAATAAATCAAGCCCTTTCCATTTGTACTTCTATTAGTACAACCAACAGCACAACACAAAGGCATTTTCTTTATAAAAAAGTGTAACTTAAAGTAAAATATGTTTATATTTGTAAGTGCCAGCTCGTTCTACTTTGAATATTGCAGGCAAAGGAACTTATAAAACGGTGGGCAACAAACTTTGTTTTGCAACTGTTTTTTTGTGCATGCGCATTTCGCCATGATAACCATAATCACAGAAAACTGTCTATATAATCAACAGGGTAATTTGAGTCACACTATAAATTTAAAATGTTTTGCTGTTTTTACAGGAGTATAGCATATAGCATTTCAATTGCCTGAACTTGTGTTTGGAGCTATCAATCATGATATAATAAATCACATTTATGTCTTGATTAATTTAAACTCCATAGTAACCTTAATATCCATAGTAACTTTAACATTATTTGAAAAATCGAGTCCTGTTTCAACTAGTTTGCATATGTTCTACATTATGGCAACAATTGGTATTCACATAATTTGTTGAAAAATAACAATAGTAAAAATAAATTTTTTTTGATGTGAAGATAGGAAACCTAAGTTTGTTTTATTATATTTATTAGGGGAGTAAACCCTAAACAAATCCGGGCAGAACGGCCCGTTAGTGCTGAAACACTTCCTTCTAGTGTTGGTAACACAAACAAATTTTACCATGATGTAGGCCCGGCAATCCACATCATTACTAGCTACTTAAAAAGATTATGGATTACACAACTAACTGCACCAGGGTTCCAGTTTCGCAGGGAACCATATCAAATAGTAAACCTGCTGAACCTGGTCTAGCTCCTGCCAATTTAGGTCTTAAATCGGATCCTGTTTCTCTTGAAACTGATGACGAGGTAGCCCCAAACCAATCGTGCCGGTACCTCTGATGCTAGTGACGCATATAGACCGAACAGAATACACCATCGTATTTTACAGTGCACTCGCACATCCATCTTCAGTACCTTCAATGTAAGAACACTTGGCCCCTCAGGTAGATTTGAAGAACTTGTCGAATGTTCTTGTAAAAATGGCATCGATGTCATTGCAGTACAAGAACACCGATTTTTTCACCCTAATGTCACTCTCGAGTATCACTCTGCTGGACCATATCAGCTTGTCACTTCATCAGCAACCAAAAATGCCAATAACTCTTTTATTGGTGGAATCGGTTTTCTTCTGTCCTCTAAAGCTTGTGACAATCTTGTCAGCATTGAATCTATTACTCCACGAATTATGGTACTTAAATTAGATGGAAATCCAAGAACAACAATTATTTGTGCTTACAGTCCAACTAATAATTCCTCTGAGGAAGATATCGATCAGTTTTATGCTGATCTCAGATCCATCACTGAAAACATCCCCTTGTACAATGTTCTAATACTATCAGGTGATATGAATGCCAAGATTGCCTCTTCCAATGTCAATTTCTCATATGATAAAAGTACAAACCGTAACGGGGGAAAAGCTACTTGAGTACATGGATGAATATAACCTTTTTTCAGCTTCAAACAATTTTATGAAATCAACGGGTCGACTTTGGACTTTTGAGTATCCCTCTGGCCAGTGTACCCAACTTGATTATATGTTGTTTAGAATTAAATGGAAAAACTCGGTTAAAACACCAGAACATATTCTTCTTTTAGTCCTGTAGGCTCCGACCATCGTATTGTATCCTCACATGTTAAATTGAGTCTTAGATCATCTAAAAAATCAAAACCTCATCCTATGAAATCCATTGATTGGAAAGAAGTTTTCTCCAATACTGCTCTTTCCAACGAATTCTCTGTTGCTGTGTATAATAGGTTTGAATCCCTTACAAGTGTTGACGATCTAAACATCAGCAACATAAATGAGGTTTACTAAATTTAATTACTGCCACTGAAGCTGTTGCAGAAGAAATTTTCCCCAAAAAAGAACGGGGTCACAAAAACAACAGTAGGGATAACCCATCGGTGAAATTAGCTCGTAATAACTTGAAAGGTTTGGCTCTTGGTTACCATCAGAACCTAACAAAAGCCAAAAAGAAAAAGCTAGAGTTGGCCAAGAAGAAACTTGACGATGCTTATCTCAATGCAGAGGCCGATTTTATAAATGGAAAAATCTATGATATTTCTTCAATGCACATTAGTAGCAAGCACCATGCTGCCTGGAAAACAGTGAAGGAGCTTTCAGGAAAGGGATCTAAGACAACGACACGGATTAAAGGGGGTTCGTCTGATAAAAGAATTTCCAGTTGGTTTGACCATTTCAAAAACCTTCTTGGTAAACCACCAAAAACTCCAGAAATTAAGTCTCTACAAATGGATAAAATATCAGACGTTCTTGACATTCCCACCACTGATTTCACAATGAATTTCAAAATGAAAATTTTTCAAACTGCAATCAAAAAGTTTAAAACTTCTAAGGCGTTTGGACCAGATAATATTCCAGCTATTATCTGAAAGTGCGATAGTTTTCACGATTTATTGTTAAAGCTATGCAATGTTTGTCTAATTGATAAAACCTGCTCTGCATCATAGCTTACATCTCAGATCATACCTGTTCCCAAAAAGAGTGATCTCACACTAGTCACAAATTACAGCCTTTTTTGCGCAAAAACCAAAATGGATTCAGGGCAGGTCGCTCAACTTTAACCCTAATCCTTGCTCTTCGTAGAATTATAGAAGAAATAACAAATTGTAATAAAGAAGCGGATTTTATTTTTGTGGATTTCAGTAAAGCTTTTGATTCTATTGATCGGACCAAGATGTTCGAGATACTTGCCCTTTATGGTATTCCAAAACCCATAATTGAGGCCATCAGAGTTCTATATACTAACACTTCATATACTGTTCTGATGGTGAAACACAACATATAGACATTATGGCTGGAATTTTGCAAGGTGACACACTTGCCCCTTTTCTGTTCATCTTGGTCCTTGATTATGTGCTTCGTAAGTCCCTTGATATAAATAACACCAAAGGCTTTCAACTCTACCCTATAAAAAGTTCTCGCCATCCTGCTGTCCACCTTACGGATGCCGACTTTGCGGACGACATTGCACTGATCAGCAACACTATTACAAATGCTCAGTCACTTCTAAATTCCTTAGAATCAGCTGCCAATTGCGTTGGTCTATACCTTAATGATTCCAAAACCGAGTATGAGTTATGTTAAATCTAAGAACTCAATCGATGGCATGATTATAAAGACAATCAGTGGATAAGACATTCTCAAGCGGGTTGACAATTATAAATATCTAGGCTCTTTTGCATCTTCATCTGAAAAATATTTTAATGTAAGGAAGGGTATGGCATGGTCTGCATTATGTAACGATCTTAGAAAAATCTGGACTTCTAAACTCTCTCCCAAGATCAAAATTAAAATATTCTGCTGTATGGCTCTGATACCTGGACGCTTTCAGTTCGATTAGAAAAGAAGCTAGATGGTTGTTATACCAGATTGCTAATGAGTAAAGAATATTGGAAAAACACCCCACTCTAACGGAAATCTATGGTAATTTAGCCCCGGCATCATCATTAGTCAGACGACAGAGGACACAGTTTACGGGTCACTCATTCTTTGGAAACCGCACGCCGATGGAAGGAAGGGCCGCAAGCTAACTTTTCTAAGAACAGGATAATTTGGATAAAGCGCTTTAATAAATTTTCTCAAACTTTTGTACATGCTCTCACACTGGGAGACTCAACACACTGTAAATATAGTGGTTATCATCTTTGATGCAGATTAAAACTCAAGTTGATGTAACTGTGAAGCATTATTAACAACCAAGCATTTATATATTTTTATAGCATTTTAGTATTTTATAGCATTTTTTGCATTTTTAGTTACTGTTAATACACACAAGTATGTAATGTGTAAACATGAGACAGTAGGAAAAAAAAAATGTTTAAGCAAGCAGAATACAGAAAGAAAATGCAAAATACAAGATACCATATTCAAAGTACAAGTTTTTAGGTTGTTCGGAATAATATTAACCTTAAATTAAATAGTTTTTACTGATATGCATATTTGTATAAGACTGATGATGACAACAACAAAAATGTTGAGAAAGTGAATTATACACTTGCTTTGCTTTTTTTTTTATTAAATTTTATCTTTATTTTAAATTAGGAAGGCAAATTTGTTTTCTTATGAAATTGTAGACAATTGAGTGTACAAGACTTTAAAAGAAGTTATGAATGTAGAAGAACTTTTTCTTGAAGAAGGAGAAGTTTACTGCTTTGATTTTGCTTTTAGGTTTTATATAGGCTACTGTAGCTAAATCTTCTGCATTTACCTACTGTTGCTTGCTTGTGTTTTTATGTCATGCACAAAACATCTACACATACCATGGATTTTCCTTATTTTGAACTCATGTAAACAGACTTGATAAGAATATGTATAAAAATATGTTTATTTACATGGATACGAAGAATGGTAAAGGTTTGATACTTAGTAAATCCACTGGTAGGTACACATCTTCCTTAAACACTCTAGCAGTAAAATACCTATATGTTCTTGGTGGTTGAGAAGAAATTATGGCAGTCGAGTAATGGAGGATATATATTTACTTACATCAAATTTACTTAGGTTGTGTGCTAAACTTTAGTCAGTTTGAAGTTTGATTATTGCAAGAGAACCTGAAAGATAGATAGATTTAATTTATCATTAATTGCAAAATCATTAAAGAAAAATTCTATTTACAAGAGAGGATTTCAAAAATGGAAATACCTGAATTAATTAATTTCAATAATAGCAAATCCTATAGTATTTATAATAAGTTGTTGAATATACACAATATTGGTATGGTATTGTTTTGTCTTATCTTTTACAATATATAATTAAATTCATTTCAGGTTGTGAATAAACATACAAATAATAGATAACAGAGATTCAAAGATTCAACCGAATAATGGCAGATACTATTAGGCTTGCACCAAGATTTTCTTCACCAAGAGCAATCACTAGAGCTGATATTGTAGAACCTTCCAGACTTCAAGGATTCAGTGATGCTGTATTTGCTACTGCAGCTACATTACTCATTGTTCCAGTGCGAAAGATAGAGATAAGTGATAATGAACCTTTGAAAGATGCTCTTCTACGTCACTATCCACAGTTTATAGTATTCACGCTTGGCTACCTTGTGATTTGCACTTTATGGGAATCTCACTTGGTCCGTTACAAAGTTATTAATAAGGTTGATGATTTTCTGGTCGTTCTTAACTTATTTTCTCTCATGATCACGACTTTCCTACCATTCACTGTTGCACTGGCAGGCCATTTTGAGAAGTATCAAATTTCTGTTTTAATGAACTGTTTTGCATTATTAGCCCTTGAATTATGTGAATTGGTTCTTTTTATTTACGGATTTTCAAACCCGAGATTATTGAGTGATAGTTTCAATGAGCTTGACCCCATCAACAAGAAGCTGAAAAAGAAACAAATATTCTTAAAGAGTTTGATAAATTGCGCTTTGTTTTCATTATCAGCAATTTTTAGCTTGTTTTCACTTATAATGGCATCGTTTGCAATTTGTGCTGTACTGGCCACACCGTTTATGAAAAGATTTGTCATCAGAATCACAACAAGGGCAGCAAGACGAAGAAATCAAAACATTTCTTCTAGCTTTGAAGTGTTGACTGGTAGGATTGACAAAGAAAGGATCGAGTGTTTCTCTGATGCTGCTATTGCTATTGTTGCGACGTTGTTAATATTGGACTTGACTGCAGAGGACTTTCCCACATCGCAAGAAGTCCAAGAAAAAGGGCTTCCCCAGACCCTAAGAGGGATGATTCAAATGTTTATCTCATACATTGCCACTTATGTGACCATTGCATTCTTATGGTTTATCCACCATGCTGTTCTGCAGTGCATTCGCGTGTTTACACCAATGTTGATAGTGGTAAACCGCACTTTTCTTGCATTAGTTGCATTCACCCCGTTTCTGGCCACTGTCACCAACAAATACTCTGGTCATGCAACTGATGATGCTCGTGTGGCAGTTGGCTTCAGTTCCATCGTGTTATTCTTCGCCAGTTTTACTAATGTTTTATTGTTGGTTTTCGCTCTCTTCCAGGCAGACGTTACACTTTACGAATGGGCTCAACCAAGGGATGAAGGTAACCCAGGGTTGATTTATCTCACGTTGAAGACATTGATTATTCCTGTGATTTCTTTCATCACTTTCATTGTGAGTCTTTTTGGAAATTCAGAATCGTACTGGACATTCCATGTAAACATAATTCTTGGACCAGTGTTGTTTTTAGTACTAAAGCTCATTTATGCGTGCCATTGGAGACAGCATCAAACACCACCAAGTTCTCCTCTTCAATCAAGAGAAAGCTCTCACGAAAACGTAAACATGGAGCGTACCGAAAGTCCAGAAGGAAATGCTGTAGTCATTTAATCCTATGGGACAGTTATTTATCTCTATTGGAGAAATTGAAAGGGGGGGGGGGGGGGCAAAACTTTGCACATAATTTACACCTTGCTAGCTAAATTATAGTTTTTTATTAAAACATTATATATAATATTTCTATATATCTACATACGAACCTCGTGTCCATATTAATCTAATTGTTTAATATATACTTTTTTAACGTTGAGTCTGAATTACCAAGAACATACTCTGAATTCCTTTATTTATTAGTAAGAACGAATAAAGTGTAGAATAAAAATATTATTAGAACAGCTTTTTTCCCCCTTTTTACATACCCAGTGCTATTAATTGAATACAGATACCAGGTGAACAGTTCCAGAATACCAGGATAAAAAAAATTTTCTAATTTTTGTGTAAGAATCCTTACAAGAACATTTGAGGGCGAAAAAAAAGAAGAAAATCCTGAGATTTAAGCGCATCCATCTAGCCCCGCAGTAACTGAGACATTTTTATAAAACAAACCCGTGTATGAGAAAAAGGAATGAGAAAAAGAATCGTGAGATAGTTTCTATGATTTTATATTATTTGATTTCTTTTATATACTTTCCTAATTATTATTTTTACTTCTTGTAATTTCGTTGTAAACCTATTTCATTAATTACCTATTATTATCGACTTATAAATGACGAGTATAATTTATATTATAGGATGTGAGACCAAGCAATTTTATGTTTCATTTTGTTTTGTTTTATAAAATGTTGTTGACAACAAATAAATAGTTTTTGGCATGTCCGCTCTTTTTTTTCCTTGTAACCGTAATTGCGTCATTACTTCTAAAACGTAATTGGTGGCTTCCTATATATTCCCTTTTATACGGAGGAAACAATTTGGCAACATTAATTCAGCTTCTTTTTTAGACTACGAAACCTATTGTTTAGTTAGTGTTTCTTTGTTTAAGATTTTGAATAAATATCAAATTTGTACCAATTTGTCCGATTCACAAAAGAAGATTTCTCTCATGAACGTATAATCACACAAGAATGAAATTTTTACTCTCGATATGTTTTTTTCTCGCTCAAGGTTAGTTGGAATATAATAACTTTCTTTAACTCGTTTAAAATTATAAATAGATCTTTTTTTAAATATAGTAGTTTGGTTGACTTTTATGATATAAGAAACAATTTTCAACAACTCAACTCAACAATTTTATTTTAGTGCTATGAAATATACTTTTTAATCATATCTTTGTTTTATTTACATTATAAACATTTTGGTTGATTCTTGTACGGATCCTCTTAAAGTTGAATTTAAATTTCTGTATTCTAATCGTATTATACTCATCTTCTGTACATATATTCATAAAAACTTTCAATAGAGATATCTCTGTTAGCTAGCTACGTGTTGTAAAAAAATCTCATGAGCTCAATAACGATTTTTATTAAAATAAATACATCAACATGTCGCTATTGCGCCACCATTTTTCAAATTTTTCTTTTAGCGTTAACAAATGTATCGTGTCGTGGTAAAATGAGCTATCAAATCCAAACGCAGTGGAACAGTAAACCGATTACCCATAATCCCATCAAAATCGAATTGTCATGGAAACCACACGACGACTTTGTGACAGCCGTTTTTAAAGGACCATTTTTCAACGATCCCGATGCGCCAAATGGTCTACCAGGGAAACCATTCCCAATGCTGTGGGAGTATGAAGGTATCGTATCCTGATACCTTTCTATTTCGTACTTTTGTGCTATTTTTTGCTACTTTTTTGCAAAATTTAACATCCGGTAGTGAATGTATTTGAGATCTTTTGTTTTAATGTGTAAATGTAATAATCATATTTCAAGAGATTCGTTTAATATCAGTATGATATTTATATTTGAAGTCGATGTTTGTTTTTTTCGTTTAGTTGTTGAAATCTTCTTCTTGAATTCAAAAACACAGAAATATTTGGAAGTGGAAGTTTCTCCGTAAGTTTTTTTCTCCATTTGATTATTCTTTTGTCACTCTCCATAGAGTACGTTCTCGTTATTTTTACAACAATTTGTAGAGATGTTTTTATTTAAAAAACAACCAAACACTTAAATACATTTTCCATTCGTGAACAAAATCACGTGGGAGAGATTTTCCCGCCTGCGCGCAGGCGAATGTTAAACATTTTGCAACTTTCATTTTGCTCAATTTCTTCTGTTCAAAACGCTATTGTCTTAGCAGTTAATCAAATTGAAGAAGTTTTGGTTGATGAAAAATTATCGTTACTTATTTTACCGTGTTATTCTTTAGTTGATAAATGTGAATAAAATCTAAAAGAATAATTTCTCAGAACATTTTATTTGGAAATAACTTCTTCAACCTTTCAGACATGGTCAACATTTGATTTTGTTATTGGATGGTGTACGCAATGCAGTCAAGGTAACCTTCAATGTTTTATATATAAATATTAAAAATATATGAGGAAATCTTTGTTGGAACTAGCGTACGCGTGCATGCATGAAATATTGACATATATTTTAAGAAAGCGCGCAAAGAATAAATATAACCTGTTCAGTGTGTTAAATGTTCTCTCACTCTTAATTTTTTCCAGCAACAACTACCAATGTGTTATAGAGCATGCATCAACCGTAACACCAATACTTGGGTTGGAACTGCACAGATACCTCTCTCCTACATCCCAGAAGGTGTCGATAAAATGAATTCGTACGCCATACACGGCAGTGGGGATGGTCGTATCTATGAATCGCTCTATCCTACCCCAGAAGATAAATACACTCAACCTGATTTGTAAGTATACACTTATCCCATACATCTCGATCTTTCTCTTTTCAAAAGAGTGGAATGAATGAATTTCTAAGTTTCGTAAATTTTCGCAAATCAGAGCCTCAGATTGCTAACGATTAAGTTGTCTTATCTAAACTCTATATTATAATAAACAACGACCTTTATGTTACTTTTCAGCCATCGTCTTGATTACTTCAAAGATTTCAACATCAGGGAGATTGTTAAAGATCCAAACGCAAAACTTGGTGCTTATTGGGATACTTTGTAAATCGTTTATACAATTAATACAAACATTAATCTTTCTTTAAAAAAGAAAAAAAAATTGATTTTAAATACTTTTGTATCGTTTGTTTTAAAAACTACACGCAACCTTTCGTGAACCCAAAAACTTTCTTTTAGATAAAAGACAATAAAAACTTTCTAAATCGAATGGGGTATTATTATATATAATGGTGTATATTCGCTGTTCGTTTTTAACAAGTTGTTCATATAGTTATTTATTTATAAGAAAAAGACTTGCTTAAGCTTCGATTTTATTAAATTATCCAAGTACACCAAAAAATGTGAGCCTTTTGAACCTCGTTATCTTATATAAACCTTTTATTAAACAAAAAAAATAAGATTGTAGTTTTAAACAAAACACTACTGTGTCACTTGTGTTTTTCAAAATAAACTTTTTCGAAAGCCTTAAACTATTTGCCAATAAGATAATATCATGGGAAAATAAAAATTAATTTGCTGCGTCAGTTGATATCAACTCATCGGGAAAATTAAGAACAATAAAAAGGTGGCAAAAGGGCCGGTAACGAGGTTGCCTTCTCCTGAGATGTAATGTGCTGATAACGAGAGTTTTCCTTTAGAACTTCTGCCAAGTGGTGTGATTCTCGGCTTCGTGTTGAAAGTTTGCATAATAAAAATAATTTGCATTCAAATTAGCACGAAGCGATTAAAGATCAGTTGGAAGCGTTTATTGTACGATTCAACATTTTTATTGTCACAGTGCGTAATAACAAAGTAGCAACAAAATAAGCGCTCATAATAAGACATGCCAAAATATCAACAAACTTGTTAAAATAACAGTTATCAACATAAATTGCATTAAAACGTAATTTTCATGGATCACAAATAAAGGTGAGCACCCGAAAGATTTTGACCTGAAGAATATTCAGACGGAGATTAAAACATCCGTACCATTTTGAATTTAATGTACATCTTTTAATAATATAAGCCAAGACGATACGAAGGCTTTAAAAAATTAACGACTTATATACAACTCAAGTTGCTTTTAAGCGACAAACTGATTAAAAGAAATGGTTACAAGTACATCTATCCACTCAAAATATATTTTTCTTTTTAACAAGTTGGCCATTGACGATCATTCGTTAGAAGTAGGCAAGACATATTTCCAAGATTACAAAAGCATTATGATTCAAAACATAAACTAAAACAATGTCTTATTTAGTTTTCAAGAAAATATACAGGTATGTCAATAAGAAATTGATTTATACGAACTTTTATCGTGTACCCCACGTGGGGTTTGTTAATTCTTTTTTTTTCATTGGTTGTAAATTCAAGTAAACCGAATTGGATTGGCTGTAAAAAAAATATACGTTTTATGTTTGTATTGTAATTAAATTTAACGTAGTAATTACTTCTGTGCATTCAATTAACATAGGGTAAAATAAGTGTTTTAAAAGCTAAGCTGGAAAGCTTTAATTTTTCTCTTTCCAATGGTGTAAAAATCGCATTATTAAAGTTTTTTATTAACAAACAAAAAATATTTTAAATTTTAACACATTTTATCTCGTTCTATTTTTAAAAATTTGTTAATGACTTGACTTAATAAACACTTGGTGTGTACCTTTGTTGTTGTTAAGATTTCTTTTGGAAATTCCATGTCATTTGCTTTTATGGAGCTTTATACACGATATAAAATCGCATAAATTAGATTCTTATTGACATACCAAATATGGTCCGGACATTTTATTGGGACACCCTGTATATCTATTCCAAGTTCTAAGTATTTGAAATAAAAAACTCATGACATTCAGATTAAATTTTGCGGATTCATGTACTTTAACCCGGGAAATATAATGATTAGAGAATATACAAAATCTTTCGCAAAAGTTTTACAAATCTAATACACCACAATATAATTCGGTGCAAAATTTTTATTTATTTGTTCAATAATCTCTAATAAATAATGCAGATTAAAGTTCAAAGTCGACTAATATCTTCTGTAATTCTTGATGAAATGTATTTATCGATGAATATTTGCGTGTCACTTCTACTTGTAATACATCTACTAATAATCCCTAACACATCTTCAGTAGGTTTAATGCTCACTTAATAACATCTCAACAACCATTTATATAAGTGAATTAATCTCGATCTCTGTGTAGAAAAGTAACGTTACTTGAGGTCTTGGTGGAGGTCCTTTCCAATCAACGCTTATTAAATTGGTCCATTATGACCGTGGCAGCCGCCATAATTTGAAGATATTCATCCGCCCCGTCGCACAGACATTTGTCCACAACCTTTAAAAGTGCAATGGATACTCAAAGTAATATTTGTAATATAACAACGATTTGCACCAGTTTAAATTTAGATATGATAGTTGACCAGATAGCAAAAACTGCAGCCCTTTTAATTAAATTTGAAAGATGTCGGCAAATTTTTACAGACCTAGATACTTCCTTAGAACATTATTAAGTGTCCAGGTATAACGGGAACCCCCAGTGAGCTTTGATTGATATCAAAATCAAAATTTAACAGGATAAAGATTGGAGAAATTAAACACGAATATACACATAATTAAAATACAAAAATAGAATATACGAAGATGGGAGAAATGAAGAACGAACATATAAGATATAATCTAAGGTTTTCATAAAAAAGAAAGACATTTTCATTTTGCATTAAAAAACAAAAACTAAATTTCCAGAAGAATTTATCGATTGATTGTAAAATACTCCTACCATCTTGAATTGTATTTGTTTCTGTTTTAATAAAATATATTTTTCTTAAGTTAGAAAAGATATTTCAATTCTTAGGTCGCCATTTTAAAATTTGAAAGATCTTATTACGTCAGTTTTGAAGACCTTTTTAAATAAGTTTTTCGGAATGTCTACCAAAACACATAAAAAGCCTTAGTTTGGCTTTTACATCAAATGTCAAACTGAATTAAAAGGGTCGAAAATTATATGAGAAACTTACGGTGGGCCACACCTCTCACTTGCATATAATTAGAAGAGAAATATACAAAACCCCCGAAAAAAGAATTGATTATAAAAAAATAGAAATTTTACGAATAAAAAAGAAACGCTTACTCTTGGGTTCCTAATAAACGTCCCCGGACGCTTATTATTTTTTAGATTTTTTTCCG
>JAUEKX010428156.1:0-16274 GCA_031834005.1 Dendronotus venustus
AGTATCGGCGAGGTACGTGTTCTCTATTGTTGTAACACTGTCCTCTCCTCTGTTTGGAAGAAGTGTTGCTGCTGTTGTATCGGTTGTGCGGGTATTTTCACGACTAGAGAGCGAAAAAAAGAGAAAGTAATTCTATATAGAAAAGCAGTAAATGCCAGGAAAACGTAAAATGCAAGAGGGGAAAAAAACGTTGTTCGACGTTGTTTAAACGTTCATGCAACGTGGTTTTAGAGTTCTGATATACGTTAGGAAAAGGAGAGACATTCTCAGCTGTTTCAAAACAAAAAGCTGTGAATTTCGCGGGATTTATTATTTATGCCATAACCTCAATCAGAGTATATATTTATATTTATTTAATTACTCCTAATCATTTTCATAAAAATTTAATCTTTTTCATCTTCAAGAAAAAGTTTAATTTTCCGTTATTCAATTACAAAGATCAATGATTAATTTCCCAATAATTTCGATGAATAGTTTTGGTTGAACCTACCTTGAATGTGTTTGTTCGTTACTATCATTGTTTATGACAAAGTTCTAGAAAGAAGACAAGACATCATTACAAACACATAACATTCGTACGAACGCAACAGTAAAACTAAAAACAGGAAAATCTCTATAATTCGAAAGCCCAAGGGACCAATAAAACTAGCTTGAATTATCAGTTCAAAGATAGGGAAGCTTCCAAATTAGAGATAGTTTAGAGTATTTAAAAAATAATATACACGCGTTACTATACAAGGAAGCCTGCGACACTGGATTTCGCATTTGATGGTTCAAAATCTGATACTTTAAATCACAATAATTTTTGATGCAAGCATTTTTAGAATTTTTAGAAATTTTGGATTTGTCAATATTATAGTTACTTTCGATATATAAAATTAAATCTTTTTTTTTTTTTTACATAGGTGAATCCCATAAGTTTAGGAAAGGAGATTTTTTCATTTTGTAAGGAGAAAGACTATACACAAAGAAAAAACAACAAAGACAACGGTTAAACTAAGCTCAACGTAATTTTTTAATTGCTTATTTTACTTTCTTTTATTCTTTTATTTTCTTATATAATACATCGTAACTATGTAGCTTTGTAATATTTTTTAAAATTTTAGTTTTCGATTGTGATTATGTTCCAGATAGGTACACGACGTTAGAAAAAAACGTTGCATGGACATTGCAAAAGATGTCGTAACAACGTTTTTTAGCATCGTTAAATTCATCTCCGCCGGAGATTTTTGTTTTAGAGAATAACGACAGACATTTTATAGGTAAGTAAGAAGTTACCCTTGGAACCCTCGTTTTTTTTCGGCCATTTTCGCGAAGGTTTTTACCTTTGTAAACATAAGGAAAAATTCTGAAAACGTGACATTTTTTCATCTTCAAAGTGCTTACTGATATTTTTGGAACCGAGGACTCTGAAGTAGGAGGTGACAAAAAAAAACTCTATAAATCGTTTATACGATAACTTTCAAAGAAATATAAGAAAAAAAAATGTTTGGTCATGCCACTTGCCAAAGTTTTCCCCGCAAAATTCCTCACAGAAACCGTCGTTTTGCTTTTTGCGTCATTTGTTTGCCTTTTTTCATCGTGCGAAAGTTTCCAACCGAAAAAGCACTTTCGCGAATAAATTCGTTTTTTATACAAAAATTGAGCTGAAAAGATGTCAACAGGAAATGTTTTAGAATGAAATTGTGACGTATTTCAACTGTTTAAAATCAATAAACGAGAGCAGACTAACAACCTAAAAAATGCAAAATATAAATGCGATAGCCCGTCCCGATACAATATTTGATCTTTGATACGGTCACCCTTAGTGACTGATAATGATGCTATATTCTTTACCTTGAGGAGTTGAAAACAATAATTAATCTTTCGCATATCAGAACCAACGCTGAGGACGGCTTCTTTATCTGGATCCTTTATGAATTCTTGCACTGTCACCTGCAAACTGGAGCAATAAGAGGTATATATTTTCCACAAACAAGAAAACATTTTCAGAGCATAAAAACTACATGTCGATTTGTTTGTTGTTGAATGTCCATATGACTTGTATGAACTTTCACGTTATAATATAAATACATTACAAGTTGTAATGTGTTGAGACTGAAAATAGTGAACTTGAAGCCGAAATCTGTTCGGCTACCGGAGGGTTAGCTTCAAAATTTCAGCATCAGAAGTTGTGGAAGTGCTATTAGATATTGGTTGAAAAAATGGCTGTCTGACAGACTGATAAATAATATAAGTTGAATTAAACAAGACCAATTTTGGAACTAGAACATTTGTTCAGTTTATCTGTACATTGACATATTGTATGTACCTCTCTTTGTCTTCAAGTGTCAATTCACTTTCGTATTGTTGACCAGTCGCCAGAGCTAACTCATCCTTCAACTGTTGAACTTCTCGTTTCAATTTTGCAATCATCTGAAGAAAGATAATAGTCATATTTAATATAGAACGAATAAATGAAGTAAATGAAATGCATTCTTCTCGGTCAGGCTCCCTAGGGAATTTAAATGTATCATAAATAAATTACACACATGGAATGCAGTTAAACTATAAGGAGTTACGCTATTAACCATAACGTATCGCACTTACTGTAACTAAGGTCTATTGCGATACTGAATTAGTAATAGGTAGGGATGGGTAGATGATAATACGAAACAGTGCCTTGAAATAATCTGTCATATAGAGTCTAGTACAAAACAGGCCTACATTAGTTTCATTTGGGTGAATCAAGTAAAACAATTGAAATAATAAGAAAAATAGAGAGCAGTACATTTAGTCTCTGAAGGGCGGAGGGCGGATAAATAATTAAGGGTGTAGAATATTGTTTACCAGTTGGGGATCAAGCTCTTCGTTGAGTATGGCATCATTCTTTATCATAGCTACTCGCTGTGCAAATCGACAGGTCGAGATGGACTCCTGGAATATGAAAAAAAAGTTACGTAGATAATCAAACACAAATAAATCCAAAAAGAATTTAAATTGACAAAGCAAAAAAAATTTAAATTTGAACTTAATAGCTTTTCATTAAGTAATCGCCTAATTATATTGCAGTTAATTGATGTTCTTATCCAACTTACATCCACATTCTTCTTTTCAACCGAACAAGTTGCAATCATGCTCGTCATACAATTCCCTCCTAAACTAAATAAAGATAACACAATAATACGATATTATATTATATGCAGTGTATTCTAGGTAAGTGGGGAGAGACAAACTTGAGAAAACTCCTGCGTAGGAGAACATTTTTACTTAGAATGACATTATTTTTGTTGATGTTATTCTTCTTTGTAGAGCTTTGACTAGTCACAATATTGTTCTAAATACGCCTCTGTCACTAATCTGAAAATCCCGATCGAGGATTTCTTGTATATATTCCAGTGTTGAGAGGGATGAAATGAACATAAAATAAATAAATACCTGTCTCTCAATACGGATGTCATCATGGAGTTCCGGTAAGGGATATGATTTCGTGTCTTCTCAGACAAAGCAATTATAACCTGAAAATAAGACCAAGAACAAATAGTGACGACCCAAGCCTATTACGGATACTTATTTTTCGCGAATGGAAGAAAATCGTGAATGATTAGAAATAAATTTTTTTAAGGTTTTTACTGCGCCAAACCATACGTTACGCGGGTATTTATTTTTGTTAATGAATTTCACACGAGAAGATTAACTAAAATGCTCAAAATGTGACGAAAAAAATACATTTAAAGAATCCCTAAAGAGGTGATTACAAGAGGCGGGTTGACCCGGGTTGAGTTGAGTTGAAATGCCGAATTATAAATAACTCGATATTTAGTAGAAAACCATATTAATTTTTAGATTGTGTTTGTATGAGAAAAGTCGTCCCGGGTCAGCTCGGTAGGTGAGCCAACTCGGGGTAACTCACCTTATATAATCACCCCCAAAGAATACAAAATTTCTAAATCTGACTACTATTCCTATCAACAACAATGTAAAGATGACATTAAACAATGACATTAAAGTACCTGTAGGGCATACAGAAAGAGTTTTTCTTACCTGTTCTAGAAAATGCAACGACAAATTAATGTACTTGGCTTCTTTCAATAAAATCCCACCAACACCTGTCTTACTAACTCTTTCCGATCTAAAAGAGGAGATATATTGAAAACGTTATATAACTTGTTACAGATTGGAAAGGTAGCTCTTATCATGATTTGGAGAACAACAGCTGGCATTACGGCAATGTTAGACAGTAGAATAAACAATGTAAATTTAATTCCGGCTGTCGAGATTATCCAGACATTGTAAAATTTTCAGGTATTTTGAAATCAAAATGAATATTTTCCAGAAACATACACGTATTTTTTTTATAAGCAACCGGTTTATAAGCAACCCTAGGCAAATTTTTTAAGCAACTTCCCTAGGATCCAGTTTTTATGTAAGCAACAAATTCAGATGCTTTCAAAAAACTGGCTGTCTCGTCACAGCAGATGGAAGTGATGATGATAAGATAAAACCAGAAGATCTAGCTTAAAATCGCCAATTGAAGAATCTCAATTTGAAGTTATACCAAGACCAAACCCAGTAGATGAAGAGCCTGAGGAAACTTTAGAAATACAATATGATCAACATGAAAACGTTCTAGGTCTACTGACGGATATTGAGGACGAATTATTTATCGTTATGGACGAAGGAATGAATGATACATAATGAGTTTGAGTTTCTTTGTAAAACTTGAGATTTTATTTTATCCTTGATACTGTATGTTAAAATAAAGATTTATCTCTGCTCAGTGAATAACTTATCTTATTTCATAACGAAATCAGTTGAAAAAGTAATGAGTTCCCCGTCAGTACCGAAAAAAAAGTTCTTATATTAAGCAACCGTTAAGGAATCTATAACTTTGAAGAGAATTTTTAAGCAACTTTCCTAGGAGGCCAAAAGTCGGGTTGCTTATAAAAAAAAATACGTGTAGTAATAAAGAACAAATTCATCTTTGATCAATGTAATTACAATGTAGTTTAATGACGTGATTGTTTTTGGGACTTTAGTGTCTAGCGCACACAACATTTTCAACACGCAGAAAAGACCAGAAATCTAGAAATATAGGACATTCTCTGTATGCATGTTTTTTTATAAGAAACCTAAGCAAAAGTATCTTATTTTGTTTCTTCCTAATATTTACTTTTAAGCTTTGTACCTTAAAATCAAACCTTAACTTACGTTTAGATGCAATCAAAACCCTGGTTTTATATATTTTTTATTCATTTTAGCCCTTAGCCTCCAAAGCTTCTTATATCAGTTTCTTAGCTCATCCGGGCCTAATGTTTCTTATAAAAAATGATAGGAAGAAAATTCGTATTTCAAGCTAAGGTGATGTAACTTGTTTACCCTGCTAGATCGACTAAATGAAGTTTTGCCTTTCTGATTGTCGCTGAATCTGTTTCCCTTACAGCAATATGGAGGGTGAATATGCAATGTGAACGAGTAGACGCCTGATTCATCGGAGTCTAAAAACCAGATTCAAAGTATAACACAAACATACGATATTATGACAAACGTAGTGATTTTGTATTATCCGTTATAAATTGTAATATCTAGCATAAATTATCTGGTCTCATTTGTCTTTTTATATTCAGTTTTTTGTAATTAGAAAATTATTTTTTTTATTGACAGAATAAATATCTATCTATCTAGACATCCTAGAAAGAATTCAGTTGTAGACGCCTAAACATTAACAATAACCGTACATTCATAATCATCACATTCAAAATGAAAGTATATAATTACCTTATCGGCCCAAACAATGTCGGCCCTAGGTGACGAAATTTTCGCAGGGTGACGAAACATTTGGGCCGACGAAAAATTTAGGCCGACGTATAATTTGGGCCTAAAAATTTATTTTGATGCAAATGTCAGTTAAGGGATTATGGTTACATACACTTTTTTTTCCTTTCTAAGAAAATTATGTTATGGCCCAGTACTGAAAAGTTTCTTAAGAAGTTTCTTAACCTACAGAATCTCAGTAGTCAAAGTTTCTTAACTTTTAGGCTACCCCAGTACTGAGTTTCTTAGAAAAAAAAAAGTGTACTACACCTTTACTGCGATTTTACTTTATATTCTATTCTAATAAAAAATTAGAAAAGGCCCAAATTTTTCGTCGGACTAAATTATTCGTCGGCCCTAAGTGACGAAATTTTCGCGAGGTGACGAAAATTAGGGCCGACGAAACATTTGGGCCGACGAAAATTTGGGCCGACATTGTTTGGGCCGATAAGGTATTTGTTAAGATTAAAAAATTGAATGTCATTCTCAATCTACTATCTACAAAAAATCGATGATGAAGAGTAGTTTATAAAAACAGTATGACAGTTAATACCAGTATATTAAGTTCCATACCATTGTGATTAACTGATAACTTCTAGTATCAGTCTTATATCTATATGGTCATATTAAACATATAATAAACTAAAGAAAAATCTTACCTCAGCAATCATACGATTGGTATCACCAAGAAAAAGTAAATTCAAAGCTGAAAGAAAAAGACATGACAATAACAACATAGAATTAAAAATTGTTTCAATAAAACATCTGGATGTCTATTGTTTCAGAAATTTTCCAACGATTTGACATAATACAACCTTGCGAAGTAAAAAAACGCTTAAAAAAACAAACAATGATTTTGGATAAAAATCATTTCATCGTCTCACCCTCTTCTTCATTGGAAGCTTGGTGCATTGATAAATTCTTCAAATGAATATTCCCATCATTATCCTCAAGCAGGGATACCTTTCTGAAGAAAATAGAATACGCATGCTGAATGAAAGCACTAATGGAAAATACAGACTAGATATACTGTAGTTGAGCTATGTAATTTAATCAGAATAAACCTTTATTACCAAAGTAACGAGATGTAGAAAGCTGTATATACGTTTTCATTTATCTTGCAACAAACAGGATTTAAATAAATACCGGTGTTTATTGCTGTCACCTTCAGCTATTACGTTTCTTATATAGAATAGACATGTTAGGAAGCAAAAAACAAAACAAAAACAAACAAAAAAACTGAAAATAGCAAGAGAGTTTTGGAACGAAAAACATTTCGCTTCATTGAGATGCATTTCATACACTGATCATATCAAGAAAAATCGTGCACATTTATTTTTATTTGTAGAGATTTACGTTTATATCATTTGTGTCTCTTGCAACTTACGGTAAATCTTCGAGTTTAGAAGCTTCATGATTCGGATCAAGCAAATCAAAACCACTCTCATTGTATATTTCAAGATAGGAGATATGCATTGTGTAAACATATCCCGCATTCTAAAAGTAAAATGAATAAATAACTTTTGAATAAAGTATATATATATATAATAACTTTGAAACAATGTGTGTGTGTACAATAAGCTAATGATCATTCAAATTTAATAACACATCGAAATCTATAAATGTCAACTTTTCACTTTCACACGCATCATATCACATAATATATTTTGCTAAAAAGCCACCTAAGGATACTCGAGTAAACCTATTTTTAGTTCACCCAGTATACCCTCACCATACCTTTGAAACTTGTTCAAAAACATATGACAGTGTTCTTGGAATAATTCCACGATCAACATATCTTTCTGCCCCACCAGTAATTGTAAACGTCTTTCCAGATCCTGTCTACGATAAGGTAAACAAATTAGTTGAAAGTCACTATTATCATGTAAAAAAAATAATTACACACTATTCATTCTCAATATACATACCTGGCCATATGCAAATATTGTTCCATTAAAACCAGATAAAACACTAAAAATATATAGAGAGATTTTTTTTAAACAGTATATATATATATACTGTTTATATTAATGTTAATGTTCAACATAATTTTATTATACTATGCAATACTATTCTGATTATGCTAGCTAGAATTTAAAACCTAAAATTAATCTACTTTACAATAATGTGTTGATGTTTAGTCAAAATGCAGATAAATTTAATAAAATCAATTTTTTATTGTTTTCTTCAAATTTTTGTTTAACTATAAAAATAATATTTTAGTTAACATTACCTTTTTTTCTCATTAAAAATTAAGAAATAATTTAAGAAAACCAAGTTCCTTAATTCTGCAAAATATTAAAATCCCTATAATTATTTTAAAAATATTTATCAATTTTAAAAGAATGACAATAAAAAATAATCCTCATGATTATTACAAAAAGAATTCTTATAGAACAAGTAATTATATATCTTATAAAAACATATAGCAACATATATTATTGTTAACTAGCAAAAATTCCAAATTACCTATCAACTACAGGTCTTGCAACATTTTCGAAAACTTCATCTTGCTTAGATGCTTGATTGAATATTTTGTCAAACCTGTGTATATTATACATTAAGTAGATGATATTATGACAATATAGAAAATCAATAAAACATTATCCATGAGTTGCATAACAACCCCACTGTATCTTCAAAGCAAAATGTAATACTCCATGTAAAAAAAGAAAAATATGTAAAGATGGTAACATGAATGATGGCTTAGACTGTTAAATAACATCAAAGACTCAAGTTCAAAAAGTAGCCATTTTCTGTGATGAATGGGAATTATTGATAATTGAAAAATGTTGACCAAACTCATACATCATATGTAAGCCTAATGTACTAATGGAATTTTCTTAGAATATTTTAAGAATGACAGCCAGGTTGAAAATAAAAAAAAATTGAAAATATTTGATTGTCAAGAATGTTTTACTTGAAAAAAGTTAACCTTATCACAACTTATTTGCATTTTACATTGTATATATGGTATATTGACCCAAATAAAAATTTACTTTTTTACAAAATCTTTGTTACATAAATAGCAATAAGAATATTTCAGCCTGATTTTTGGTACTTGACTAATTATTTATTTACTAAGTATTTTGCTAAGGATATTTCAACCTGTATAAATTTAAATTTTTTTTATAAAAACGTGCATGCTTAAACTATAAATAAACTAACAAGAACTTGTAGTTTTCTTTTTTGTTGTTGACCAAACCATCAGCTATATCTTTAGGAATTGTGAAAGAAAGCAAAGCTCTGTTTGTGTTCTCGTCATCTTCTAAATCATAAAGCTAAACAAAATTGTGGAAATCATATATCAAATAAAGACTTTTTGCCTCAATCAATAGATTTAATTTTTAGAGAAGCAAAGTATATTCTAATATTAGGAAATTAAAAAAGAATTTCTTTGGCTATTAACCAAGTAAACCTATCATTTGCTACAGCAACAGATCAAATAGTTTGTTTTTATCATGGAAACACCCCATATGTACATCAATATTGATAGAAAATAACTTACACCAATTTGTTGCTTTGTTGGTTTTACCCTGCAAAATATTCTTATAGTTTGTTTAACCATTTTTTTTATATCGCCTATAAAAAAGTACACACAAACGATTATGCTAAATTAACAAAATAATGATAAAAGAAAAGAACAAAATGGCTAAACAACATTTAAATTTGCATTAAAAACACTGAGAGGAAGATTTACAAGAGAGGCCAGCACTAATTATATATACTCAACATATATTAATAATTTTGAATGTTTGAGGATTCTGTTGGATTGAGGAACTGTATCACTGTATGAAAAGTGTGTGAAATTATGAAATTGGTGACTCAATTGGCTGCTTCTGCAACTACCAAAAGAGAGTGATGCTGATTGATAAGTTGCATCATGTACATTTATACTATTGAGGTGTGTTGAGGAATTGTTCACATATTATTTAAGTTACTTGCTTTTACAATTCCTATATATATAATAACACAACATTATACTAATGTGAATAAATATTATGCCACTGATGTGGGAGCTATAAAAATAAAATTGGCAGAAAATGATCAAAAGCCAACCAGACTTTTTCAATTATTATTATTGAGAAAGTCCATGTCTCTCTTTTTCAACAATTGTTTTCGTTCATAGGTAACTTTAAAGCAGAACTATCCTTCTTCAGAGGCGGAACGAAAGGTGGCAACAGCCAACCCGGGACAGCCAAGATAGCCTTCTGAAATTATGTAGACATGAAAATCATGGTCTATAGTTTCTTTAAAAAAGTGGTCTTATTTATATGATATATATGTAGACTGCTAGCTACACGAGGGCAGAGACCATCTGCGTAGTTTTAGACACTTTCAAAATAATAAAATTTTGTTATTAACCAAAGGGGTGCCAAGGGTGACCTTTCAAAAATAAGTTTTTTATTATATCCAGAATGAACAAATTTACTTCTAAAAGTAAGAATACTTAGATCTAAAAATAGATGCAATATACTTGGATTATTGGTATTCTTGAGCAGTTAATTTCAGGTCACAAGACAAATACGCAATAATTGCCATGTGCTATTATACAGCAATAAATTTTTTGTTCATTCTGGATATAATAAAAAACTTATTTTTAACCCACCACCCAAAATTTAACCCACTATCAGCCATTCAATTAAGTCCGGGGTTTGCGAAATCAATTTTGATCTTTTGCTTCAAAACCTGCAAAAAAGTAAACCCATCTTTTAGTTCCTACTCACTAAGCTTACTTATGCTGAAAAGAGTTTGTTATGATGATTTTTTATAAAAAAGTTTTAGGAACTAAAAGATGGGTTTACTTTTTTGCAGGTTTTGAAGTTTTTTGGCCAGTAGCATAAACATGTGAGAGTTCTAGAGGAAAAGAGAATCACCATGATTGTTAATATTTCCTGTGAAACTGTGCTGTATTCTGGAAACAACAATAACAACAAAAACATACTATTATGTGAAACATAAACAAAAACATACTCTTATACCTTTACTCATTATGCCTTGCTACATAAACTGATAGATCAGATAAACTTAATAATAAACTTACTGACAACACTGATTGAATAAAATTTATAGCATCTTTTTCAAAATTTGCAGATTATTCTACCATCATTGATCATGTTCGCTAGTTGTGATTTATCACAACAAAAATAATACCTTACACTAGCCACCGTTCCACTGCTTCACTAGTTACTTAGCAGGTGGCACAAAGCACCGACAAGCGAACCGCAGGTACAGGGGCTAAAATTTAACCCACTATCAGCCAATCAATTAAGTCCGGGGTTCGCGAAATCAATTTTGATCTTTTGCTACCAAAGACAAACCAACCAGCAACCAAATCCACTCAAAAGCAAATTTTATATTTTACAAGTTTTAATTATGGCTGAGGTATTTTTTCATTTCTTTTTCTTAATTTTTGCAGAAACAAAGGCATACTTCACACCTATACTCAATGAAATTTTAACGATTATACTCCAAATCGCTTGGAACGTCACATATATTATTGAATCAACTTTTTGACATTTCAAGGGGTGAGTTGTTGGGATGAGCTGCTAAAAACATTACTACTGCTACTTACTACTACTTACCAATAATAGGTACCTTTATCACACATAATTAAAACAGTAAACAGTTGTTAATGAATTATCTTATGGAAAATAATAATATATATATTGTAGTAGTTATAAAGCATGCAATGATTGATATTTGTGAAATGTTTTTATCAATTTTTATTTATAGGCTGTCTTGTATTCATACTTCAGAAGCAGTTGTTCTTGGAGAGTACGTTCTGGTATGTATATATAAGTAGCAGTTATATATATATAAGATATATATATAATAATAGGACAACAACGTCCATACATGCCTGTTTTTGATCGAAACTGATTTATCAAAATGCTTACAAGTATAAATGTGCGGGTGCTGTTTGAACTATGCAGCTTTCAGTTTGGTTTTAAAGCATTTGACCTGGTTAAAACAAGTTTTTTCTTTTTGATGCAAAATGGGGAATGTTTTTTATTTCATTATATATGCTTATCGTGCATCATTAAATAACAGGGAATAATTTTTAAGAACAGGATAATTTGAATGAAATTATTTAGTTTATGTACATGCTCGCATTCGTTCCGAGGGAATCCTACACATTGTAAATACATATAATGACTCGATTATCTTTGTGTTAAAACTCAAGTTTATGTAACTGAAAACTTAGTTTCCTTTAAAATAACAAAACAACAAACATTGAATTAACTGAAAATAGCCACTAAAATATGTATATTTATGAAACTTCAAAACGTTAAGAAAGATTCTACACCTCAAACTATGAAAAAATGAAAAGAATTTGAAAAGTTCCCACAAGGATAAGATGCATAATTTTTAATAACAATGCTTCCTAATATTCCTAGTATATATTTATATAACAATATTTTGTTCCTGAAAATGGAGTTCTGTTAGAGGTTGTAGATTGGGAAAATATCAATGTTATATATATAAAGACAATTTGTTTATAAAGACAATTTTTAACTTGATTGCAAGAAAGAAATACTTATTTGTTGTTGTTTATTAATTATTTATTTTTGTTTTACACTAAAACTTTTTCATTAGGTTTTCATTTGGTTTCTGAATTGGGTTTTAGTTTAACTTTCTACAACACACAATGAAGTGATATTTTCCCATTGTTTCTGCTGTTTCTGTATCACAAATTCAAGGCCTTGGATATAGAATCTGGTCCCCTTTTATCTTGTTATCGAATAATGCTTTTAAACTTGCCACAAAGTTAGCTGACCATAAAAGTAATTTAATTTCATAAAATCAACTTGAGTGAGATCAACTTTTAAATCAAAATATGTGCATTATATTAAAAATAAAATTTGATTTTTATGGTTTTTGTGCCAAATATGATTAAATGGAACTTTTTTTGCCAAAATATCCTCCGATAAATTTCAGAAAAAGTCACAAAAAAATCAGCTTAAAAGAAACTATCTAGGAAGAACTATCCAGAACCAAAGTTATCAACAAAAAACCAACTTGGGGACCATTTTGTGAGGAAGTTTAGTACAAGTATAGCTGCTGGTATTTGAAAGAAACATAATTGTCCCCTTTCACTAAAGTATTGGTGTTCAGTCATCTAGAAGATATATATAATACAGGATTTAACAGGGTTTGTGAAAGGATATGTCGTATACTCCATAGACTTGATGACCAAATGGTTTACGTCTTTTTTATCTATATATAATATATATATACATAATATCGTAGAAATAAACTTAATAACTTTTCTTTCTTATTTAAAATTTTAAAACTTTAGTGTTGGCTTTAAAGAATATCAAATATGAATATAAACCTATCAACGTGCTTAAGGGAGAACAGGTAAATGCTATGTGTTTATGTTGAATTTCTGTATTATATTTCCAATGATACATTTTGTGTAATTTCAAATATAATTTTCATTATTTTGTCAGATAAAGTACTCTGATTTATTTTAAGCTTTTAGCCCTCAAAATTTCTTAAGAGCAAATGTTCTTATAAGGTGGTTTCTTATAAATAGCGTGTTTAATTTAATTATAGAAAAGTGACCATTACAAATCAATCAATACATCCTGTGGCCTGCCATGTTTGATTATTAATGGACACACACTTTCGCAATCGCAAGCCATTATGGAATATTTAGACGAGGTTTATCCTGATCCTCCAATACTTCCAAAAAATGATCCATTTAAGAGAGCAGAGGTTAGACGCATTTCAAATGTCATCGTAGCAGATATCCAGCCAGTGCAGGTAATGTATATATATATTATATATATTATGAATTACTTTATACAATGAAGCCATAGGTTGTTCTTTCTGTGTGTTTGTATGTTATTTTCAAAATGGTTGTTAAAATAGCGAAAGAAAGCATGTTTCTATTTGTTGTTTGTGAAATTAAATCCACACGATAATTAGTCCCCCAAGGTAGAGATTTTTTTAGAAAGTATTATTCTAAGCATCCACTAGCAAATGCGGAGACGAAGGATAGTATTTTAAATATCAGGAACTTTTCTTTTGGTTTTAATTTTTAGAATTTACGAGTGTTAAAGAAGGTCGGTGACGAAAAGAAAATGGAATGGGGGCACTGGGCAATTCATAGCGGATTTGTAGGTATAAATTATATTTTAAAACAGATTTGTACAATTGATTGTATTGGATACGACTGTATCAAAAATATGTATTAGGTATGAATAACTACTATAATAGTTATTGTAAAATATTTAACAAAATCTTTTGTATTTGCACTTAGCTACTGAAAAATATCAACTTTGATCTCTTTTCTATTATAGTTTTAGAAAAGATTTTACTTGAAACTGCTGGGAAGTATTGTTATGGCGATGAGGTAATTATACAATTTTATAATAAAGATAACATTTATCTCTTGTTTTAAAAAACTTGGTGCTTTTTAGTTGACAATCACAATGCTGATATAGAATAATGCATAATTATGATTAACAACAAAATTACATGATTTTGTGGCCTCATTTCCAAGAAAATGGCAAAAATTCTGTCTTTTTCCAGGTGATTGTTATGATGATCAACCGGCAAGAAGATATTCTGAATTTTATTTTGCGTTGCTTAATTAATCTCTTGTTTCCTTCAAGTTCCCAGTACTTCTTATAAATGCACTCCTTAAGTGGAGAATTTTAAATGTCGCTTAACGATGCTGTGTAGATTAAAACTAATCATGTTCACTATTTTTAGAAGAAAACTGAATTTGTTTTACACGTGGGCCTCAATGGTCGACCTTTATTTTCAAAGCGGTCAAAAGTTGCGAGATTCTTTTTTTGTGAGATAATTTTTGAATACCTTGCAAAATTTTATGTATGTGATTTTTTTCTAGGTGACAATGGCTGATTGCTGTCTTGTGCCACAAGTTTATAATGCTAACAGGTATTATTTTTACAAGTGAATTAAACCTTTACATAAGACTCACCCTTTTCAAAGAACCTAACAACATGCTCTTAAGGGAGTGGTGGGAACTGAACAAAAAGTACGCTTGTGTAATCCAAAGGTGGAAAATGTTTGCGGACTGGCTGTTTGTATTAACTTGATTTTATTTTTATTTTTATTTTTTGTGGAACAAAATTCTGTCGATGGTAGTTCTAGATTTTTAAGGCGATTAAATTTTGAATGATTAATTAATTAAAACTTGAATGCGCCAAACCTAAACCTTACAAATGTTAATCCTCGTAATGTCTGGAAATTTGGAAAAGGGCAGAAATAAGTCTTCTTCTTCTCAAGAAACTTGAGTATCATCTTCATTGTGTGTTTAATATTGCTAAATAGACGGTATTTTGTTTTGTTATCTTTACTACGGGATTTCTGACGTACATGAAAGCTATACAATCTTGCGAATTTTGTAAAAACCGCGTCATTCAAAATCGTGCAGTCGGGTAATTTCGCGGCTTTTTTTTTCGCGAAAAATTGCACCTCTAAGTTACGTTAAAACATTGCGTCTAAAAATGCCTAAAAAAATTGTATATTTAACAAACACTTAGATCCTCGTCGTTTTTTCGTTCAGTGGAATCTCCCTAAAGTCGACATATAATAGAGATGACCGTTTTATAGAGATTTGACCAACATTCAAGGAAATTCTTTCATACTTTACGAGGATTGTAAATAAGAAACATTACTTGTACACGTATAAGTGTATTTTTGACAAAGAATTTACAAGCTTTTGTTAAAATATACTTTCACTGAAGATTGCTTTCAATTCTCAAAATAATTTTTGTCATGTTATTTTTGCAGTGTCCACTTTATAGAGAGCATTTTTACTGAAAGGTTTAGGGAATGTGGAGTGTCCGCTTTATGTTTTTCTGCTTTTTGGAGAATTTTCTATAAGAGTTCCGCCATTCCAAGCATCACTGTCCGTGTCCGCTTTGAGGAGATTCCACTGTATATATTTTAATTCTCAGGTTTAAAGTTGATATGACAGAATTTCCGACGATTTCACGAATAAACGAAGAATTGTTGAAGCATGAAGCCTTTATGGTTGCACATCCATCAAAACAACCTGATTGTCCAGAAGATTTGCAATAAAACATAATGCTGCATGGATCACATTATTACATATAAACCATTGTTACAGATAAAAAAGCTATTTTTTAATAACTTTACTCAGTACTTGCAGGTCCCTATATAAATAATTGCCATAAAATTTCTTTTGTCAAATTTTTACGGATACCATGATATTATTTATAATTTTAATTTTTTATAGAGGTATTTAAACTGAAGAAACAAAACATTTTTGAAAAATTTCATGGAAGTTTTTATAGTAGTGAATCTGCTGCGTCTTATTTTAAATGTTTAAGTGCGTTATTAAAAGCTTTTTGAGCCGAAATTTACAGTAAAAACTATTTTCAAGACGTTATTTATGTTATTTAAGGCTGGTGTTCACTGAAGGTATTTTTGACCTATCGCGAAATAATATCGCAAAATAATTTTGCGACGGTTTG
>JAUEKX010428378.1:0-15111 GCA_031834005.1 Dendronotus venustus
TATATATATATATATATATATATATATATAAATATATATTGAGCATTTTTAAAATTATCAAACTTTGTAAAAAAATAAACTTTAAGGGATATGAGCTTGTTGCTACCTTTTTTTTATGAGAAGAATAATTCAAGTCACTACAAATGATGGCCCTAGCTTGTTGCTTTACAGCAGGTGCAAACCATTTTACTTGACCACCATCTGCCAGATATATATAGTAGGAAATTACATATCCTTGTGTTACATTAGTAATTAGGAAGTTATTTATATTAATTTTCTTTAAGGACCCACATTGAAACATCCCAAAAATGCTTATCCAATCCAGTCACATTGAATGGCCCTTCAAATACAACTTTATTACTTATTCAAGATGTTACTGGCCAAGTGAATGTGATCCAACTTCTTCTTCAGTCAGGAAAGGAAATAAAGTTTGGCAAATGGCATAATGTAGGGGGTCAGCTCTCATTTGATGAAGGTAGTCTATAATTTTGTTTGCAATATATGTATTCATTAGCTTGTTTAATATTTCCTTACAATATTTCCTACATGGTATATATCTTTTTTAGATTTCATAGTTCATGGATTGGATGGTGTGATTGTCCAGAATTTCCAAGGTAAAGCTTATGTGTTTGCAAGATCACATTCTAACTCATCACATCTATTCTGGTCATCTGTTGAAAATGATTTAACATCGTCAAAATGGCAAATGATTGGTGGTAGTAAAGCTGTGTTGTACACAGACATGTCTGCTGCATACAATACATTTACAAAGGTGAGCATGTTTAGTTTATTCTATAAGCAATGAAAAATGTTCATATTCTTGTTACCCTATGCAATAAGATTACCATTATAAGTCATTTTGATTGATTATAGAAACCAATTAAATCAACACTAGTATGGTGTGATTGAGAATTTTTTTATTAGGTTTTTATATGTACATGCTTTTATGCTATGTAGAATTTTTATGCACTGAAGACGGACGTAATCCGAAAAGCTTTTGCTCATTTTTAAAAGAAATATATTATTGTTTTTTTTTTATATTAAATGAACACTATTAATTTTTGGTTATTTCTATCTGCAAATATTTTTAATTGATATTGTTGTATATGTTCGAACAATAGAATAATTATATTTGTTTGATTTTTAGTGCTTAAACTTTATAAACATGCAGTTAAATATAAAAGTTAAATAATAAAAATGACAAGTTTTTTCATTTTAGTACAACATGTTTCGACTGACTACGCAGTCATCATCAGGATAACAATTCATATCAAACTACGCTATTATTAATAAATATTAAGTTTAGATATAAAGTTCAGTCTTTTCAAGTCTATGTAAAAACTAAAGATAAAGATTATTTTCAATTGGATTAATAATTGTTTGTTCTCAACAACCAGATAAATTTTAAATGCTAAAATTAACAAGATATAGATATACTTCCAATAATTCTAATCTTAAATAGCCTAAGCAACAAAAATAGTTACATTTATCAAATGTTCAAGTTATCAGGATTGATATAAGAAAAATTTAATCAAGAATGAATTTTTGATAACTATATACAACAGAGAGACATTTTTTTCAGTGGATTAGTGAAACAGCATTATTGTAAGTTGTATCGTTATTACTTTCAGAATTAAAAGACAAAAGTCTCTTTAAATGTTGGTTTTTTTGGAAAATATTTTGGAAATGTATTCTTGTAAATTTGAAACTTTGATAAAATTGGTCAATTTGCAAAATCTTTTGATAAAATCTTTTCTAATAACTATCTCTGAAAAATCTTATTAAATTCAGATATTTGCAAAAATAGATTAACTTAACCCATGTTTCAATTAAAAAAAAAGAAATTACACTATGTACTCTGTTAAACGTTAATGAAACAAATAAACCTTTTTTTCTTTCTTTTCTTATTAAGGTTGTTTTTATATGATTATATCACACGAGGCTTTAAATGCAACACTTCAAATATCATTAAAAGGGTTGTTTTCCAATACAATTTTAAGAGAATGAAACATTAAGATGTTAGACATGTTTTAACTATATTTTCTTTGTTATTATTAATATAAAAAGCCACTTACTCGAAAATAGAAATACTTAAACTGTTTGAGTATAGACATCATAAACATCACATCATCATCAGATATAAACATTTTCCAGTTTTTAATGTCTTTTTTCTATCTTTTCTAAATTTGGATACTTTGAATAACCAAAAATTCACTTATCTCAAACAATGAGTACACTGATTTTAGAGTGTCAAAAAGGTATCCATAAAGATATCCATAACGGTAGATTAATATTTACTCTATTCACTTAATTTTTTAATTTAGCTTATGGAGGTATTCATGGTGTCCACTGATGGCTACATGTACAGGTCTTGGCAATTAAGCTTTGATAAGTGGTCATCATGGGATAAGACTGGCTATAGTGCACCAAAAAGTGTCCATGCACCTATTTTACACCCAATGGGATATAACATCTTCAATGGTAAACTAAATGTGTTTTTGCATGGAACTGATGGAAAATTGCATCATATCTCACAAACAACCTGTGATGGAGTGCCCAATCCTTGGGGATGGTGCACATGGGGTTTATGGCATTCTGTCTCTGGTGAGATTCCATTGAACCCTAATTTTCCAGCAAATTCATTAAGTATTGGTAATAATCTTCACTTAGGACTCGAGGTAATTAATTTAAATTATATACAAGTTAATTGTTTGAATAGCAAATGTTTCGATAACAAATTAGAATATATATATAAATAATAGGACAGAACAATAATGTAGGACAAAAAGCCAGACCTGAACACTCAAAATGAGTACAGAAGTTGGGCCCTCACTTTGAATTTTTTATTTTTATCATTTTTTTTTATAATCAGTCGTTGTTGCAAACAATTAACCTAGTCTCTATGTCCTTTACAGTTGAAAATAAAAAGATACAAAATATATTCATAAAACATAATTATTGTGTTATCACCATTATCAATATAAATAATATATATATTATTCTAAAAATTAACATTTAATATTGAGCAAATCTAAATGCTTTTTTTAAGGTTTTTGTTGTTGATGGTAGTGGTCAGCTTAACAGAATTTGGCAGATGCAACGTGCTAAAGATTATAGTTCATGGGAACATGTTGAAGCAACAAGTGACTACAAAATCAGCAGCTTGCCCGCCATTGTGAATGATGCATCTGGATGGTGGACAGCTTATTCGGTAATGTATTAATTCCAGTTCTTAGACCTATTTTTCTAATTGAGAAAATGTGAACAAAAATAGAATAATTATTAAAATGAAATTTCCATGAATCATTACGGATTGTACATTAGGTTATATTGCTTATTTTAATAAACTAAGAATAATTAACCTTTGTACCTATTAATTTTTTGCATCGATTAAATTTCAAGATTTACTATTTCACTAAAATTATTTTGTTTCTTATTGGCACAACAATCTGTTACATTTAATTTGCAGATGATGTGTTTTTTCCAAACAATCAACAGTAATTTACCGGTCTGAAATTTGCCCCACCTCCATTCTTGAGGCTCGCTTGAACTAATATTCATTCCTGGGAAAACATTTAATACTCGTAAAATGCATCAACTTACTTAATTATAAGATCCTACCTTTAAGGGCCCAGTTTTCGTTTCATTACAGATGAATTCCATTTCTTTTTTATACACAGATGGACGTCGACGGAAACTTAGTTATTGTCAACCAAAACCGAAAGATGACAATTTCTCCAGCAACTGTTGGTATGGGAGGTGAAGTGACAGTCGAGTGGAGTATGCCTAAAGATGAAGCATCAAACAAAGATTGGATAGGTAAATCTTTTTCGGTGTTGTTTATTTTAAATTTGACCTTAAAATGATAATGTTATGAAAAAACATGAAAGCAAAACGCAACGCGACAAATTGAAAATTTATTTTGCTACGCTATTTATAGGGTGCACCTCAGTATAACCTGTAGTGTATTAACAGAAAAAGAATTCAAACAACAATTCAACTTAAATTTTTTCTTTTAAATTGAAGCTGCTAGAATAAGAAAAGTACGTACACAAAAATAGTCTAAACAAACTACAAAAACTCATTTGTGTTGTTAAACATCGTTAAAAGAAAAATAAGGACTGTCGAAGGAAGGTATCTAGACTATAAAAAATTCTCGTTATGCTAGCGTAAAAATGTAAATACCGTATTTGTATCTGTATTTCACATTTTTTTCATCTTGACTTTTCAGTTTTGTTCCAAACGAGAACACGAGAATAAATAGCCTGGATATCCAACCTATTTTCTCCTTACAGCAGCTCTATTTTTCTGCGTTTATCTGTATTTTATTTATTACAGTGAAAAAACAGCTTGGTAAAATCTAGACATTATATGTTCACTAAAGCTGATTGGTCAATAGGCATCATGTGTTAGCACCTCGACCAACCCCCCTCTATAATTATATATTTTTACTTTGCTTACTACAATCTTAGAATTACTTAACCATCTTTTTTTATATACTTTTTTTAGTAAAAAACTTCTTCTTTTCCATCTTCTTAGGAATTTATCCACATGGTGTCAGTAACCATGATTATGTTGATTACATTTACGTCGGCGGCACACAAAATCCGATGTCGGAAATCATCACTGACGGGAAAGTTTCCATGATGACGTACTTGCCGGGAGGTTCTTACGACGTTAGATATCTGTAAGTTTGTTTGTGTAGAATTAGTTTCAGAAAAATCTCTGAAATCTCTATGGTCCGAAATCCTCCATTTGTAATTTGAACTGGTGTTGTTTTTACCATTCTGTCATTTTAAATTATGACAGTTATTTGCCTAGCAATTGTTTTACTATCGAAGATGACTACCAAGTGAGTTATGCTATCAAATAAATTGAAACTGCTAAATTTGCAACTTTCTACTCTTATCATAACTTTTTTCGTAACAATAACACTGTTGAGTGTGTAAGAATTCTCAAAATTGTTATTTTAAATTAGAGTTTCCTTCCTCACAAACATTCGCGGATCAAATCGAAGCTTATTAAAATTATTTTCCCCATTCTCCTCTGTTACCTTGACAACTGTATGAATCCTTGAGTTTTTACATTTTTTGTTTATAAATTTTTAATTCCAGTCTTGTCCGGTCCGATCCATTGTAAGTGGAAACGCGCCTTGATGTCGAGCTGTGCAGTCTTATATCAAAAATATATCTTATATCAAAAACAAGAAAGAGAGTTTACTTTGTACACAAAACAAATTTGAAATCAAAGAATAGGCATATTTTTTTGTCAGACGATTAACATTTTTTTCATGATTTTTATGTCCAATTTCTCCTTTTATTCATTAGAGTTGACAAGAGGTTTGTAGCAGCGTCCGGCACCTCGCTCACTGTTGCAAAAAGTCCTTCTGAAGTTGAATGGGTGAAAGTATTTCGAGGTATTTTTACTGGTTTAAACATCAGTACCATTGATGTCAAATCGTGTGTGAAAGATGCCACAAACATTCCCGCCCATTTCCAAGCGTCGTTCCAGGCGTTCGAAGATCGTTCTATCTACAAAGGACTTCATCTGCTGGGCGTAGCACTAGGTGATATTGTCGCCGGTATGATTGACTGTGGCATGAAACAAGCTTTAACTGGTCGGATTAAAACGTTTGTTGAAGACCTGGTTGCGTGTGTTGATAAAGGTTTGTTTTTCTATTGTGTGATGACTTTGTTATACATTCTTGATGCACTCGTTTCCTTATGGATGTACTTAGATCAACCCTTGGTTTTTGGTTACGTTTTTCGTTTAACCTGTGAACAATATACCTTCTTTTTTTTACCCCAGGTAGAAAGTTCTTCACTGTGAAATTTATTCTATATGAAATTTCACCTAATGGGGCCTTTTTACGTATTGCAAAAGCTATAATTATAATATTATTAACGGCTTTTCAAATGAACCATGGTGATTTCTCTTTATTTTTGTAGCAAGTTGCGTTCATTTCGCTATTGATATTGCAAAAGAGTTGTTGGTTCTTTACGAGAATGTGTATGAAATTTACGGAGACATTCGAGGAGCTTCGAATTGTTTCAAATATAAATTCTACACTCAAGGTAAACAAAACTTTTTATTCTTTTTAAAAAACTTTGACAATTCGAATTTGACAATTTCACTCTGCTTTGTCTTAGTCAACCTTGCCATAAAATGATTTTCCACTATATGTATTGTTGTCTTTATTTTATCTTCATTGTTCTATATAAAAAATAATTTGCTCCACTTCTCTAACACTTCCTAGAATTAAAAAAAAAGGTGATGGATATCCATGTGGGCGTTGTTTGATTAATTTGATTACATAATCAATGATATCAGTGACTTCAAAGAAATTTGATTCCGTTGAAAATTTGTTTTTTATATATATACAGTGAATTTTAATTTACGCCCTCAACCAAACAAGAAACTCCTATTCGCTTGTCTGCTACTTAATATACACTTTTTTTTATGAGTGTGAAACGCTTTACATATCGAAAAAATAAACATGTATTAAGGATAACTTCAATCTATCCATGTACACATTTTTAGAAGTAATAACACATAGAAGACACTGCATTTCTGCAAATAGTAACCAATAGTAACCAAGTTTTAATAGCCTTCCTAATAATTAAGCGATTTTGGATGAAAAAGTGTCAATGTCAAGTGTTTTGTGTCAATCAATATTTTGCTATTCTATCCATAGACAAAAAGTCTATGTGCTATCCATAACACCGCCCAATAACCAGGCATTTAGCCTGAATTCTTTGATTATAATTAATAGGAGCACAGGCTTCCTGCGTGGTTTCTGGCTATTTCTCACCGAGGGGAAATTAAAGATCCCGTCCTGCGGAGCGGGAATCAATTATATCATATTCAAAATTATAATAGATAAATTGTTGAAATGATTCTTCTATTAAAGAAAACTTGTTTTTGTTTTGTTGTAAACATAATATTTTGAAATATTTCATCAGAAAGTCCAGAAGTATTTTCAAAAGAATGGTAAATTTTATTTATTTAAAGTATTGGTTTAGAAAGAATTTAGACGTATTTTCTTAGAATTCCTTCACAAACTGTGTTGGGTCGTGTGGTCTTTTTTATAATTTCTCAGAATTCTGTTAAATTCCGAGTTCCTTTTGTTTTGAGATTCGCTTCCTATGTTTTCAAGTCAGAACCAATTGATATGTAATAAATTTTTTAAATTCCAAAGCTATAATCTTTAATAAGAAGTCATGAATTAGGCTCAAACGACTCGTAAAAAGGATTTCTCCAAAAATACCGAACCTGTTCCAAAATTCATTTTCGCCTACAGAATTTGTGAAGCAAACATAGAAACAGTTACCAAAACCATTCTGCAAAAATTAAGAAAAATCGAGTGATGATTCACCAATCAATTTTTTTTCTAATTATAATGATCGTATCGAAATACATTATGTGGAGTAAATGTAAGAAAATGTAGGAATGGTATTTTTCAAAAGAGTTTATTCTACTCTATATAACGACATATACCATTGATGCGTGTAGAGAAGAAATTTAACAGTCGTAGTTTGTTCGTAATGAAGAAGAAGACTGTAGTAATCTGGTAATTCTTATTATTATTTTTTAGGTGGCGTTAATGTGGGTCGAGTGATGAATGCATGTATACAGTTGCCACGATACCAATAATAAGATGAAGCAAAAAAAAACAGACCAAACCCAAATTTATTTTAAACTCCTTACAACTATTGTAGATCGTAAAATTATAAACTGCAATCTTAATTTTAATCTTACAGTCATCATGGATTTCATGCTGGTTTAAACCATTTAAGCATTTTGTTTTGCATGTCGGAACATGTACACCGTGCAAATTAATAAAGATCTTCATTAAAATATATCATATGATAAATCATGTGACTTGCACCGGCCTTTATTAACTTTCTTATATCACGAGGTGAAACTTCAACATTAAAAATGCCTGCTCTTTAAAATTCAACATTCTCTTGTTGTTTTTTCACATTCCGGATTCCGGGTGTCACAAGCGCAGACATTTTAACAGCTCGCTAAGTAAGGGGCTATTCGTTCGCACAAAATTGACCATTATTAGACCCCCTCCCTCCCCCCTTGTTCGTAGCCATTGCAGGCGTTAGCGTTAGTTAACCCCCCCACCTCTGCGAACGTTCGCTTTGAAGTAACATCTACTAATCTCATCTCTATCCATACGTTTTTAGAGATCCTTTCTTTTGGAGCATAAAATTCTTAATATAATATTTTATACCTTTTATATTTCATTGTTATATTATTTTTAAAGAATGTTTTTCAAGTAAAAAAGACTTTAGTAATTTTATTCTTAGTTAGAGGAAATTCCTCATCCTGTGACGGCCATTCAAACATCGACTGATCGTCGATCTTGAAGGTCAAACATGACATATTCTCTCCTCAATATTTTCATAATAAATGTAATTAAATAATAATTTGCCATGCATATTCTTATAAGAATTGTATTTTTATAATAAAAAAAGCAGCGTGTGTACTTCATGGTTTTGATATCAATCAATTAAAAAATCAGCAAGGGACTTTAGCAAGGGACTTTTAATAAGTAAAAACCGTCACATAAGCTATTCAGTGTCAGTGCTTCGTCATGCAAATTCTTGTATTAGACATAGCGTACTGTACATTAAGATTTGAAACATATTTTTCAACAACATAAGGTCAATGGAATCCTTCATGTTGCCAACATAGATCGATAATATAATATAATATGTTTCAGGAATCTGAAAAAATAAACATGTACTCGATAAAAGGAGAAATTCCCCTTTATCCTACGTTATTTTAACTTTTGTAAAATCTGTACTCGTTCTCATAGTCAATAAACTAAATACCTACGTAAATGTTAGCAAAAAAATAGAACTCTGTCAAATCTCATGTTCTTTCTACAATTTTTATATGATTAATGAGCATCAATCAGAAATTTCATACAAAATCTGCTGTAACATCAAAACTTTGAAATGACGTAATAACAGGGTTGTCAGCATTGTTTTAACATAATAATTAAAAAACAACCGTCGAAAGCCAGTAAATAGAGCGCCATTCAAAACACAAAAAAATAATTTTAGTAAGTTGAACAAAATGTAATTTTAGTAAGTCGAACATCAAGCTTTTTTCAATGATCATTTTAAAGTAACAGTGTAACTTTATAAAAACGTGTATCGATTTCAATGAACTTACATAGTTGCTTTTCCACGAATCTGGTATTATCAGACGCATCTTATCTAATAAGACAATTTCGTGCATGTCATATCTATTGATAGATTGCAACCAGTGATGTCCTTATAAGGCACCTTGTATTCAACAGGTTGATAAAGATGACCTATGGATTATATAGTGGTAGATATAAAGATTGAAAATCAATTCATAAGCAAGAATAGTGAGTATGAACACCATTTCCCCTTTACCCGTTTGTATAACCATCCCATTGTCATCCCAGAAATTTCCCCAAATTTGGAAAATTAATTTTAATTTTTTTTTTAAGAGTCAAAATTTATTTAATTTTAAAGTTTAAAGTCTATTTCCAAGTAGCTTGGAAGTAGTCAGGAGACATGTACCGCGGCGTACCAATCTAGACAAAATAATAAAGACAAAAAAAAAACAATTAGTTAGCTACAATCAATCTATAAATGTGTCATCCGGAGAAAAAGGAGTTTTCCTATTATGTGAATTGAAAACGTTTATGAGTATGTATGTACTTGATAGGGAAATTTCTCCATTCTAACTCACGTGACACTTCATGTAAACAAGTATTTGTTCTTCTGTTTGTGAAGCCAATCCAAAATCACCCAATAAACAACCTTTTACATGAGACAACGACACGTTCGAACTCTTAATGTCTTGATGAACAATGGCTGATTTCTTAGCACCTAACCTACTGCAATCAGAGTGAATGTAAGTGACTGCCGAGGTCGGGGTGGAAGCATAGCGTAGCAATTGCTCGATTCCAATGGAATTTGTTTGAAGGAAACTCTGCAAGCAGTTCATATCCGCATGCTCTAGAACTAAACACAAGTATTTGTTGCTGTCCCTCATACCCTTTACTCCGAAATCAATGAGCTTTATAACGTTCGAGCTATTATTGTTCTCTAACAATATAATTTTCTCGTTGAACCAGCGATTGTATTGTTCTTTCCGCGGGATCTTCAGTGCTACATCTGTATCGTTGCATTGACGTTTCCCCTTCAGAACGGTGCTAAAACTGCCGTGACCGATTATTTCTTTGCACGGTACGTTATGTAGATTAAGGAGGATGCTTCTTTGAAACTCACCGTTGGATTGACGTTAACACTTACGAGAGATACATGCAGACACAATTGATTTGGTTCAGAACAATAGAAACAAAGCAGTAATTATGACAATTAACGGAAGACCAATTTGGACAAAGTTCTCGTTCGTGAAATGTTTATTTTCTGTCTTTTGATGCTCTCTATGCGGTTGGGATAACATCACATTGATTTGGGGGGATTTTTCCATTGCTGAGGTATTCATTGTCACAAATAAATTTATCAGCGATAAACCAGTAAAATATTAAAAACCTTTTGAGATTCGAAATTGATAGATTTTATTAAAAATTAAAGTTCCAAAAACTAAATTTACAACAATCCGTCTCGATCTTACCTCTATTTACTTCCTTCATTAACATTTTCTTCAAAAACTTTATTTTCCCCAAAAAAAGTTGATCCGAAAACAGACGAGGAATAAAAAAAGCTTTATATTTAGTTTCCAATTATTTAACACATTAATGAACAAACAGAACATAACAAAGAAAATATAAGGAGCAGAAAAAAAGGAAGATAATTGCAATAAGAAAAAACAAAGAGAATGGTTTAAGTACATACTAAACCACTTTTAAAATACTACATTATTTATACCGTTCTGATATAAAAAGTGCTAAGTAATAAACTTCAAATTGAAAAAGGGCGGATGGTTATTATCTAGAAAAACAAAAGTGAATCTTGAAAAAGGTTTCGCACTTTTATAATATGGTAGAGACCCGGGTTCTTCCTACGATGACCTGTAAGTGTCACACTACTCTTCTTTTTTTGTGTCTGCGATCTTTCGATTTTTTTATTTGCTCTTCCGATTTATTATACGTACTTTCGAGCTCTTCCGACTAATTAAGTTCTTCCAGTTAATTATGCACTCTTATGATTTTAACTCTGTAATTTTTGTTTTACTGAATAATCTACGACAACTGTCGTAAAAAAATCTTTAGGTCTGTAATTTGTCGCAATAACGCACGGTTTCTTATAAGGATATATTTTGGTGCATCCTTTATAAGTATTCTTATGGTATACATTTTTCAAGCCTGAATTATTCTTAAATTTTTTAGCAATTGAATCTCAATTTAAAATTAAAATGCACGTAAGTTGTATTAGAAAAAGTTACTACTGACAGGTGCACAGCAAACACTCGTAATATTTAATTTAAAAGCTCATTTAGAGATTTCGAGTATTTTGGGGATTTTGTGGCTGTTATAATTGCAGTACAGGATACCAAAAGCGCACATTAAGGATTTTGAAACGGGTTTTGGTTGGAACTCTAAGAACTTAATGGTATAATAAATATTTTTACGTTAGAAAATAATATAATATATTTTTAGCTCATTGGTCTGTCTAACAACCACATGTTTTTTTTTGTTTGTGTTGTTGACCATCTATAAATTAATGACCATACAAATTTAACGACAATTCAGACAATCATCGTTAGTTGTCGGTAAAATAAAGAGAGTTCAATAAATCAGAAAGAGCGTACAAAAATCACAAAAAAAACGAAAGAGCGCAAAAACAAATCGGAAGAGCGTACAAAAATAAATGGAAGAGCAGTGACACTTACGGGCCATCGTATCTTCAATACGGGAGTTCCTCTTAAATAAATAGCAACACTCCGTACCATCCTCTACGACAAGTATTTACTTACTAAAACAAATAAATAAAATTTTGTGCAATGATGACTGTTTAGCTCTAAGAATAAATTTAACTTTGCATCATAAATTGACGCTTATCACCCCAAAATGATAAACATCTGTTCCTTCACTGTTTCTTTTCTCTCTAACTACCCCAAGTGAGAGGTTGACTCGAGTTTTACAAAACCAATTTATAAACAGAAATTGTGTTGTAATCAGTTTATAAACTCGTGAAAATTATGCAAAATAAATTACGATTATTAACATATTTTAATGATTCACAAAGTATTCTGCATCTGCAATAACATTGAAAGCTTTCCTTTCAATTGTTGAAACTTAATACTCTCAATCATTAAAATTATTCCACAAACACAGTACGCAAATGAAGACGTCTTTATAAGAATATTAGGTTGCACATTTCCACTGATGAATAATAAGATCCTCTTGTTTACAACAGTCGACTGATAAGAAAATGAAGAGACAAAACAAAAAAAAAGTAAAATAAATTAACAATAATTAAAATTAAACAAGACAGCAACGAAAATGTTTACGTATGTCAATATTATTACACACTTCTATATAAATGAATCTTGGGCCTTCGATAATATGATTTAATAGTTTTAAATAGCTTTAAATATGTATTTACCGTCGCATGTTAAGCGAATGCAGTGTTCAAAACAGTAATATTTCCGAATTATACGTGGAAATCGAGATATGTTTTGGTAGAATAGAGGTAGAATTCAATTTATCGACGTGCAAATCATGATCCCTACACTGAGATGCACTGATCAAAATAGAGAAAATCATGCAAAGTTATATAAAGTTAAATCTAATACGCGTTTCTTTTTCGGTTTAAAATAGTTTATACAAAATATAAAACAAAAAGATCCTATCAAGCAAATAACACAAAGGAAAAGTAATATTTTAAAATAAATTTGTAACATTAATAGAATTCGCAGACCGCGTTGAGGCCACAGTGCGATTATTCCCCTTTCCTCGTTTTGGTGCAGTTGTGTTCGTTTTCGAGTCAGGTTCTATGTCTAATACCTTAGGAGTTTCGCTAATATTGTCATTATGAACATCAGCATTCGTGCACTGATTCCGACTATCGTCCGATACTATATTAAAAAGTGAATCAGTAAATGGAGAATTGGCACCCGACGTCGGACCGTCAGCCCTAATGAGTATTGTCTTAGTCGTACTCGTCGGATTATCTAGTGAAATATTAACGTCAACATCAACATTCAAGGACGGAATGTCTGAAGCTGGATATTCCAGTAAGTTCTCAAGCGAATCAAGGGGCGATTTACTTTCTAGATTCAAGTCTAGAAGGCTTTTACTGTCATTCTCCCTTTCTTTTGATGTCTCTATACGAGAAACTTTTGTTAGAGGATCGCATTTGTTTGGTGACAATTCAAGTTCTCGCTTCTTGCATCTACCACTATCAACTACGTTGCTAACTTGTTCTTCCGAAATTTTCTCATCTTTGCTATCTGTGTGCTTTTCAGTAACAAGACGTTCAAGTTTTTTTTCTTGGATTACTCGTAACCGTTGTAGCTGTAATTTACTTTCGTTTTTCACACGATCAGCACTATCTCCCTCGTGTTGGGAATCATAATTTTCACCAACATCATCATTCGCATCGTGAATAGAATCTTCCATCTCTGTTTTAATATCTCTACTCCCATTATCCTCATCTTTAATGGCTGATGGAAGATCCAGTACTTCGTTCAATGGTTGGTCATCATTGTTAATGGCTGGGACTATGTCCTCGGTTGTAACTTCTTTCTCTGTCTTGATGCTACTACAGTCAACCTCTGGTAATTTGGAATTTTTATCACCATCTATCGTCGTCACACCTGATGTAAGACCTATCGCATTGTCAACTTGTTGAAGATCTTGAGTATTTCCATCACTCCTACCACTATCATCTTCATTAGCTGGTGCTTCTGGTGAGCTTTTGTTATCATATGTTCCGCCTAATGTAAGATCAATGACGCGCGATGTTGTTCCAGTCTCCTCTGTCTTCGTCCTGTTGTCCGTCTTATCTTGAGTATTTTTGATTTTGGTGTTGTTGCTGGTGTTGTTGTCCGTCTCATCATCTTCGACTTTGATCAGATCGACAACTTCATCGATCTCCATATCAGGTTGCTGAAAATGAAAGACAAAATTATAACATAATCTCTCCATTCAAACGTTGTCCATTATCTCTTGGGATGGTACTGTACTATACCGAACTATAGATTAAGTTACCTACATCACTTTGAGAAAATGTCCCTGTCACTTCCTCTGGTACTTTCATCGGTTGATTTTGATGTGGTTGTGGTGTCTGATTCATAGCGGCTATCGGTGTTTCACATGAAACCACAGCAGGTGGAGGCGGAGCTGCACCGTAAAGAGCGTTTTGTGGATGAAAAGGAACAGTCATATTCCAAGCAGCAAAACTAGCTGAAGCAGCAGCCGAAGCCATCGCTTGGAGATAGTTCTGTTGCTGTTGAACCTTATGTGCTGCCGCCATCAGGGTAGATGTCAGTTGGCTTGGCACCATCCCAGGTAAAGGGTGCATCATACCAGGAACAGAGGGAGGCATCATCGGTACAAATGGGAAAGGTGGTACTACAGGCAACATGCCACCCCAAATAGGATAACCGGACGCAAAACCCGTTGCAGGAGCGAAACCAGTTAATGTTGGTGCAGAAGATGTTGTTCTGTGTACGAGAGAGAGAAAAAAAACAAAGCAAAATATAATGCATATTGAGATTTGATTGGTTGATTACATAAGAGGTTAGTAAAGAATGTATATATAATAAAGGTAAATAAGGAGGATTATTCCAAAACCTTATTATTGATAAATTACAAGAACCTTTATTCAACGGAAGTTCATATATCTCTACTATTAAAAGTTAAATATGGTTTAATTAAAACACCTGATGAATGCTTATAACTAACTTAGTATTTCTATTATGTTCAACACAGTCAAAAATCACTGCTACTGTTAAAAGCAGATTCATTTAGCACATGTAAAGTATGTTTTTCTTGGCTATTTCCGACCCACACTTGATAATGAAAATCAAATATGGTTTAATTAAAACGCCCGAGGAATGCTTATAACTTACTTAGTATTTCTATTATGTTCAACACAGTCAAAAATCACTGCTACTGTTAAAAGCAGATTCATTTAGCACATGTAA
>JAUEKX010428378.1:15211-29874 GCA_031834005.1 Dendronotus venustus
GTTTTTCTTGGCTATTTCCGACCCACACTTGATAATGAAAATCAAATATGGTTTAATTAAAACGCCCGAGGAATGCTGATAACTAACTTAGTATTACTATATTATATATATAATGTTATGTTCAACACAGTCACACAGTTAATGCCACTACTACTAAAAACATATATACAAATGTGGAGAATGAGAAAATGCTTTAAACCTCTGTACGATAGATTATTTATATAATTATATTCCAAAACTGTTTATTAAAACTGTTTATTCAATTTTATGAGCGTCTCCTTTCCCACTTAACAATAAATGTTTTTTTATAAGAACCTAGTCTATAAGAACGTCTAGGCTGAGGTTTTGCCGAAAATTAAGAAAAGCCTAAATTCCTAAATTTTATTTTTTAATTTGTTTTATAACATGGCAAAAACTAGTGCAAATACAGACAACGGGTGAACAATTTTTAGAATTCGAAGAACCAAAAATTCCTATTTTGTAATTTTTGTGTAAGAACCTTTAAGACGATAATAAATATCGCGACTAATGACACATCATAGCAATAGTAAACTACCGCCCTTAGTTCACACTGTAAATTTTAGTTATCGTCCAGTATGAATCGAGCTTTAATAAGAACGTTTAAAGGTGAAAATAAGTAAAGCATAAGTACGTCTAGCTCAAGCTGAAATTTAAACCTCCTTATGATAAAATAAGTAGTTCATATTTCTCCTTTTTTAACATTTCTGTAAATTATTTTGACAAGAAAAGAAATTCTACTAACCTGAGAACATCGGACACACCAGGTATTTTTATATTGGCCACTTTCGATAAATTACTCTGCAGATTGTTTTGTAATTCCGCTGAACTAGCATTTGTGTTGCTAGTTGTGTCAGAATAAAAAATCGTCGCGAGGTCGGTGCAAGACCAGTCCAGATTGAAACCGTACGTACAGTTACGACATTGAAAAGATGGCCATTCGTGTGCTCCTTTATTAAAAATAGAATTAAATATCAAAAGGTCACGAAATAAGAGTTAACACGCACACGCCACGTATGAACAAGGCATTTTCAAATTTTTTTCTGAATCTACACAAAACTTTAAATTATACCTTTAACATGTGTCTCGGCATTACCTTCCCGTTTCAAACGCAAGAGAAGTTCGGGTAAATCGGAATCATCTTCTTTATCACTTAGTATGATGTACACAACATTTGTGGAATAACAATATGGACAGGCACCATCCTTCGATACAGGGAATTCATTTAAATTGGTATTGTTACTGGTGTCAGCTTTCCCTTTTTCGTCCAGATCGTAGATATTAACATCTTGAGTGTTAGTAGTCTTCTGATGGCTCCCGATATTGTCATCGATAGGACTTTGGGTATTAGACGATGCTGCAGAAACTAAAAGCAAAAATGAAATTTTAATAATTTTATTTTATTAATTTATTAACATAGAAAGAACTTTGTGGTAGACATGGGTTTTGGTAAAAGGTATTTTTCCTTTTCGCAAGTTTCCAACTACAAGTTTCTAAATACATTCTTAATTGCACGAATAAAATGCGAAAAACTCACAGTTCGCTAAACTTCATTTAAGTCAATTTAATCGATCCTACTCAAAACACATATATATGATGTACAATAACAACCTTCTTTACTACCCTCATCATCGTCACCCTCCGTGGAGGAGATCTCTACAACTTCATCATCTACATATCTTCCACTCTTCTCCTCCGGGTACTTTGTTATCATTTTTCCTTCAACGAAGTCGTCACGTGCTTGCTCCAATGCCAACATTGTTCGAATCATTGTCTTTTCCTCTTCTACGACAAAAAAATTACAAAAAAAGTGTTTAGTCTAACCACGTCTGTGTATTCTGAAGAGTGAACGCTTTGATACCTACTCTTCTCTTATGGTATTGTTGTTATGATGTAGAATTGAGTGTAACAACTCTCATTTACGTCTTCCATTTATACTTGACTTGCTGACGTAAGTACCTTCGAATACCGAACAATTAACCGAACTCTTTAAACCCTTTATCTGTGGAAACACACTTTTTGAATAAGGATAATAGATTTTTAAACTAGTCTGAGAATATCCTTATTCTGTTCTTCTAAACAAACAAAGTTAATTCAGAACAGGGAATTAGAAAAACGTTATTCGAACTTCCTTTACGTCAAATTTTTAGAGTATCTTTTATTATTTTATTATTTCTATTATTAACCTTAAACATAGCACATATTTCACATCATCATTTTGGACACCTCAATAACACTATTATTGGTGCTATTGTGTTTTTTTTAAGCACGAAAACATTCTAACTCTTTTTTTGGAGAAATATCAAGGCTATTTACTGTCTTGGAGAAATCTAAAGGCTATTAAGTCTAACAAATATTAATTCGTTTTATACTGATTAACGAAAGTATCTGTTAGATCAGATCGGATCCGATTTTGATTTACAGTTGAAATTTTTTCTTGGCTTTAATGATAATCCCCAATAAACCAACACAAAACATCACAAGTTAAAACAACTGATCATAAAAGACAAACAGATTCCATAAAAGGGTTGAGCTTTTTAAATATGGTAAGCCAATCCGAAATATTAAAATCGAAAGAGGCCAAAAAAATAACTTACAAAATGGCGTAGGGGCAGGTTAAAGGAAAACTGTGGCTTAGGAAATTGATATCAATGATACGGTAAAAAAAGATATTAGAAACTGTAAAAATATTTACCAGCTTTTTGAATTCCATAGCATTTTTTTTTTTTTTTTTTTTTTATGAATTTTTTACCCAGGATGGTCTCTTCAGTATTGATCATACTGCTATCAATGAGAGTCCTGCTTTCGTTGTGAAACACCTAGAACAGAAACCTATGGCAATTAGCAGCGAGAGGTTATCCTCGCCACTGTGACCGGTGGTGGGCTCGAACCCCTGACCAGCAGATTACGAGTCGAGTGCCTTAACCACTCGGCCACAGCTCCACTATACTCATACAAAATATTATTTCTACCAATTGTGAGATTAAATACCAAACATTCTTCATACTAATTATTGTTAGAAGGGGTATAGCTATAGTGTTTAGTGTTACATAGTTCATAGTTGGTTACCTAGTAAAGATTCTTCATTTTCAATCTGTTCATCAAGCACCACCCATGAAACCATGTTGCGGTAAAACTCAATATCGACCAAGCCTTCGTCATATTCCTCATAATACTCTTCGTCATCCTCATCTGAACATATTTCGCTGCCACTTGTTCTGGATCCACTGTCAGAACCTGGTTGTAGAAAACAGAAAATATTAACGAGCTACAATGAATGGTTAGAATAATGCATATTTAAAACATTGTTTTTTAAGTATTACAGTATTCCATCGCTATTGAGCATCTCAAACATGGTAGAAATATATTATATGGCGTTGCCTCAACCCCAGGATCTTTATCGCTTAAAAAAGAACGAGGCTCAAAGGGTTTGTTGATTGATGATTAAACAATCTGTGTCATGTGTTAATTTTTAAATACAATACAAAGTTTTTTTTGTTATTGACAGTAAAATTTTTTATATTATACACAGATTACAAAAAGATTAGCAACGTTATTTTAGTGGTAACTAATTATGAAGTTGCTTTTCAACGTCAGTCAATTGACTTGGAATGATGGCATGTGTAAACGAATATGGGGGAAGTATTTAATGCAATGCGTGCCTTGTATCAAGCACATTCGTTTCTTGAGGTATATAAAGAAAAGCCACCATTAACATTGAAAGTTAGCTTAGTTCTTACTTAAAATAAAACAGACCATGATTTATAAAAAGTCAGCCGATCATAATTATAGAGCAGCAATCAATAACAGTGAAGCTCCGTTTAGAATAGGTGGGGATCTTTGAAATGACTAGAGAGAATCACAAGATTCCAGCTAATCAATGAGCGGTGACAGATTGTTATTTCGAGCGCTCTTATATTCAATAAAGGACGAAAAAGAACTAGACTCATAACAAAAAATGAATTTGCGTGAAAACAGGTGTCCATATTTGTTTTATTCTGCTTGAAGAGATAAGTTTCTTACCAACAGTAGTTTTCTAGAAAAAAAAAGAAAAGAAAAAGAAAGTTAAGAGAAGTAAGACAGAATTGTATGAAAAAAACATTATAAAAACTGTATACAAGTTAAGAAAAAGGAAAATAAAAATATTCAACCTCGTCTGCTGGAGTTGTAGTCTTCTGATCAGAAAAAATTTTCTCCAAATCAGTGACTTTCCAGTTAATGTTAAAACCACATTTCTTGATATTTGTAAAAGGGCATCTACCACTGCATAGAAAAGTTGGTGGGTCCTTAAAAGAATGAAGATTATTTTACTTAGAAAGTAACAGTGTATGCATACATGCGAATATAGAAAATAAAGGTTAAAGAAATAATTAGAGAACAAAATGCTTTTGTTTTCAGAAGCATTTCTCCTTACCATTTTTGGTGTCAACATGTCCAGTGTTCCGTTAATTTAAACACCACAATCTATCATATCCATATTCATGGTTAAATAGAAGCTGTTTCATATATATGTGTGTGTAGATTAAATATTCTGGGGTGGACTAAAACTAACCTTTTTCTGTACTGCAAACAAGGGTATGCTAGTAAAAGTTAAACAAAATCACAACTGCAAGTTTGCCACTAATTTTTGTTTACCAAAACTTCTTCCAAACTTTAAATAACTTACTATAGGCCCAATTACACAGAAAAATAGTCACTAAAAATATAACTCTGCTATTCTTGAATTACAGTACAACCTTAAATAAGCGAACTCTGAAGGCACCGAAATATTTTGTTCGCAATAATTAGGGATTGGTTAAAGTTAGTTCAATCTGGGTATTTTATGAGATTTCTTCGTGAAAATTAAGGGACCAACATTTTTTGGTCGATATGAGGGACTCGCTAAAAGTTCGCTAAATCGAGGGTCCACTCTATTCCTTTATGTATTAACATTTTAGAATAAACTAAAATAATTATGTCTAAAATAGAGGTGATGCAGTCTTGTTTATTTCCTGGGTTGGCGGTAAACCTCAAGTTTTGACCCGCTACGTTTTTTGTCTAAGAGTTCGCTGGGTGACGTAGAAAAACAAACTCCTACGTATGTTACGAACATTGCGCAAATAGTTAAGAAAAAGAAGAATACGAGAATAAGACCACAACTTCAGCAATTAGGTTAAAAAAGCAGTCAAAATTATAAAAAATCGCTTGACTATAAATAAGGACATAAAGGAATGTTTAGAGCTAACTAATTGGTTAGAAAAATGTTAAAAAAGATTATTCAAAAAGGTGATATTCTCAATGATTAAGATGCAAACACATACAAAGTATTTTTTCCAAACAAACAAAAAACAGCGCACAAACATACTAAAATTACTTATATTGTGTCACTACAGAAAAACTGAGAGATAAATACTGTTATAACCTAGCCCCTTTGGGTTATTAATAAAAGAGATCTTCTGACTGTTTTAGTTGTCTTCTTGCCTTTTCGTAAATGGTACTTCAGCGTAACACAGTTTCCCGATTCCTAGCATTCATGTAACTATGTAATCTCTGTAATATTAATTATGACAAATCATTTAAAATACAAGCATAGAAGCATTCATATCTAATGCCTTTGTAGATCCCTAAACATTATACATGTAAAACCAAGGTGCAATGCTGCCAATTGTAAAGAAGATCTATAGAAAAATGCTGAAACATCCTAACATAGAAATCATCCTAACATCCTAACATAGATTAGTTAAAAGTGTAATGATTGAAAAAAGAAAAAATTATCTGAATTGAGGAAACTGAATCTTCATTATAGCACCTGAACATGTTTAAGAGAGAAAAAAAAAGCATTTGTTCATTCATTGCGTGAAGTTTGAACTTTGAATTCTTTAACTAAACTTTTGTTTTTGTACAGTAATGAATATCGAACCTCGTCTAAAGGCCTAAATAATGAAACAAAATATAAAAACTCGGTAAATACATCTTATATTGTATTCATGCGATAACTAAATTATTTTTATAGTGTATAAACTTTTAATACTTTTTAACTCTTATCTTGGCACTAGAGACAAAGTGAAGTTATAGATTAGATAACAGTCAGTATACTCTAAAAATAACATCATTCTTCTGAATGTTTTTATGTACAAATGGGGCCTCAACAAAAAAACAAGAAAATGCAAGGAAAAGGTTTTCCTACAATTTTAGCTAGTATTAGAATATATTTAAAAAAATAAAGTTCCCAACATGTTTCCAACCTTGCAGTTCATATTCTGTTTACTTGACCATAAAACAGCTTTTCCTTGAGCCAACAATGTCTGAAGAATCTCAGGCATATCACCAGATGGAAACAAACTGAAGTGAAAAGGATTAGAGAATAGAATTTAGAATCGTGTAAAAGCATATTAGGAAAAAACTAACAAAAAATTTTGTCAAAAAAAAAAGAAAAAAGAAGAACAAATATGCATACCTTTATTGCACAAAATCCAGTTTTAAAAAGAAATTACACCATTCCCAAGATATTGCTGAAGAATTGATATTTTCATGTAAGTACTTACGTTTAATCACTTCTTCATGTATCACAGTAGTCAAAACAAACAAAAAAGAAATAAAAAATAACATAACGGACGAACAAGATACCAAGAAAAAAAGAACTTACAAATCAAGGATGACAAACACATTTGACTTGAATCCACAAGATGGACATGATCCATCATTAGATAACTTGTAATTCTTTCCTCTAATTTCAAGGCCTTTTACGCGATTCCATACATCAATGCTATATAATAGAACAACGAGAAATAGTAATCCAGATACAAATGTATCCACTTTGGATAATGTTCAGCAGATCAGAATAGACAACTATGTTTTCTGCTATAAAAACTTATTGCTTGACAAGACATTTTGTACAGTATTTATAGAATCAGTAAAAAGTTAAAATAAATAAACTATTGAAGTTGGTTGAAGTTGGTTATTAATATTCTCAAACCAAAGAACACTTACTCTTGTTTATACATGGAACGCTGCAATGATACTTTATTCAATGATGGTTCAGTAACTTTATTTACGACATCTGCTGTGCTTTGTTGGTTTTGCAAGGTAAACTGTTGAATGGATACGTTTCCAAAAGGTTGTTGTGGGGGGATAGACTATTAAATTCATAACAAAACTTTAAAATAGATTGACATACAAAATGTCCCCGATAAAATCTTCAATATCAATATAAAATTTATTTATGCAAATTAGAAAGAAGTACGAAGTACTTACTACGATGGTTTCATATTGGTTGAGAATTCAACAAAACCTTATTTAGTACAATGTGTTTTAGTTCCAAATATGATATTATTTCTTACACACCAAGAGTTTTATGAAACTGTAAGGAAAAAAATAATCATAAATCATACTCAATGTATAAATACCTGATTTTTCCATTGTGCTGGCTTGGAATAATATAAGAGCTTTTCACTATGAAATATTGCAGTTAGTGTTGGTATTTCTGAGAAAATCACCTCAGCTCGGCATTTTTTCTCTTTCTCAATCAATCTTTTCACATTTTTCTTTACACACTCACGAACAGAATCCAGGATGGCTTCATTGCAACCCTCAATGCCACAGAACACATCAAATTTCTCATTGGTAATTTCATCAACTATTTCTTCAATTTCATCATCCATAAAGTTCATCATTTTTGCATTTATATATTATTATTATTTGTTGCTAAAAGAAATAAAAAATACAGTTTCTAAAAAAGTAAGATAAACTGAATGAAACAAACACAAGCTTCGACAAGAAACATCGCAAATACATAATGACAAACCTTGATTGTTTAGCAAGCAAGCAAGCACAAACACAACCATATCACAATTTAAATTAAAAACATTATTGCTAGTTAACTATAGCTTGAACTTTTGAATAACAATATGGTACAAATAAAGTTTTTTCGATTTTTAAAATATTTTATATTGAAAATAACTGATTTTAGTCTAGAGAAGTTAGAATTTCAGTAACAGTAGCTTTTGTTTAAAAAGTTTCTTAAAATAAGAGCTACAGAAATATTTGTTACCATTAAATTATTTATATTTATAATTCTTCCTAACCAGTACTTCCTAGCCTCATAGAATTATTTATGATTGACATTGCAGATTGGTACTATGTTTTGTAAACCAATAAAGGTTGTTGTCAATGACAAATACTGGAAAGGGACTGGAATGATCCAAAATAAAAAAGGTCAGTAAAAATAAAAAAACACAAAAAAGACAATTTTTTCCTACGAGAACAACATTTTGGGTTTGTGTATCTCATAATTGATAAGGACAATTAATATCAAATTTGATTGCATCGCATATTTATCTCATGAGAAATTTCAAAAGTTTCATATTTCAAGTTTCAAATTTATGTTTGTCTAGAAAGTGGGTGGAAAGGTAGCTCCCATGTTGAATGACGTCATAAAGTTATTACAGGAATTACAAGAAATAAACAGGTTGTAATGTAATATAATAGAAATATTTAAAACAAAGGTTTCAAAGTTCAGGATGTATTTTATCTGTCTCAAAACTTTTTGTTATATATTATATAATAACTAAAAACCTTTTATACTCTTGATACACATTTCTAATGAAAATGAAGGCCATAATTATGGAGTTATAAAAAAAAAACCATTACCAGATTAAATTTTATAATTAATTAAAAATAATTATAAAATAATAATTTATCAAATTTATCAAAAAATTAAAAATAATAAATTTAAAAAGTCAATGAAATTTCTTCAGAAGAGTGCAATTTTAGTGCAAAATCATAAAAAATTATTTCTTAATTAAGAAAGTCTTTTTCTTCAAAGTAAGCAGATGATAAAAGAACAAGGCATTGATATCATTCAAATTCATAGGCCATGAAAATAAATGTATCACTTTTGGGGACCAACCTACAGACAGAGTGATGAACAACTTCAAAACCAAGATACATGAATACTCTCAGTACTGCTGGTTCATTAGCTTCATCCCTTGGGAGGCAAATAATTACAGTAGCAACTTCAAGAGTCTCTTCAGCATAATCTAGAAGTGTAACAAAGCATTCACGCCCACCAACTTGCAACTTTCTATCCAAAAACTCAATGTATAATGTGTCTTGTACAACTGATCCAGACCATTGTGTAACAAGATGGTTGCCTTCTTTAAAAACAAAGTTGTAGTCCTTAATTTCTACCTCTTCATTTTCAATATTGCCATCAAGGCTTAGGCGATCAAATAAGCTAGCATCATTTTCACAAAGGTTTTCTTCAAGTTTGGTGCTAATCGCATTATTAGAAGACCAAGAAGTTTGACTCTTATCTGTCAGTCCAGCCAACATGCAATTTGCATTTATCGTTACGGTCACCGGGACTGACCATTTTTTGCGCTTCTTCTTCTTTCCTCTATGTTTGATGCTTGTCGAATTAATGTTGACAGTTTGCTGCTGGAGCAGGGATGTAGATTATTTTTTTAAAGTAAATACTGAAAACAGAAAAATAAAATATTGAATAAAAAGAAATAAAAGAATGATATTTCACAATGCAAATTAAATTGAACAATAAAATTCAGAAATATAATAGAAATATGTCATGAAGAGTAAAAATTGCAATTCATTAAAAAAATGCTTGTGATGTATATATACATATAGGTATACAGCTATAACAAACCTTAACAAATAAGGAAACAAAAAATGACAACTAACAAACTGTTTGTTATCTTGTTTTCTTTTATAACAAACCCTTTTATGTTTTTACAAAACATTATTTATTAAAGAAGGTTTTTTATTCAAACAAAAATATATCAAGTTACATTTTGTATAATGTCAGTAGTAAACAAAATGTTCATGTAAAAATACATTACTTGATAAAAGTAACATGAAAATATGAAAAAAGTGCTATATAAGTGTAAGAGTTGTGTTTTAAACACAAATCCAAAATTTTCAATCAAATTATCAGGTTATTAGGAATTTGTACTGTGTAGTGTATTTCATTTGTGAATATACTTTTTACAAACAGTATGGAATTTTTTTTAATAATCTGTAGTAAGTTGTAGTTTCTTTTCATTTTCTTTGGAAAAACAACTTGCATAAGTATTATAGCATAAAAAACCATATACTTAACTAAAAAACTTTACAGTGTGTCCATATTAAAAAGGAACACTGTAGGTAGCTCAGAACAACATTTTAATTTATGTATATAATGTATTCCAAATACAATATGCATTCATATCTTTGTTTTTGTTGCAAGATAAAAGGAATTTCAGTATTAACAATAAATTTTTTTTGGATCAGTGCCACTAAAAACATGAATTAAGATTTTATATCAATCAAGAATCAAAGAAAATACAAAAGCTAAATAGAATGTAATATGTTCAATATAAAAGTAGTAATTAATAATCTCTCTCATTGGGCTAATAATATGTTTTTGTGCTTCAATATTTTTGCTATTTGGTCATTTAATGAGAAAATGATTACTAGCACAAATTACTGTAGCTAAATCAAAACTTTTAATAGCTACTCGGTGTTCCATTTTATACCTTACAGACTAGACTGACTGTAAATGATAAATAAATTTTGATATCATAATATATATATTGTCTAAGATTTTAATTAGTTTAAATATTGCCATTTTATATTTTGTAATAAAAGCATGTTTAATTTTTATCAATTTATTTTTATTTTTTCATTTCAACATCCATTTAACATCCATAGAACATTGTTCTGATATCCTGTGCTCCCTATGAATGGTCCTTGATGAAGCACAATCTCCAAGAAATACATTTGGTCATGCCAGAAACTTTTGGACGTCTAAGAAATCTGATTTTCTTCTTGTACGATATCTTTTGTTTGAAATCTATTTTGCCGACTTTGCTGCTGAGAGCGGTTACATTTTTTTGATTTTTATTGACACACTTTTTTATGAAACATATTTCTTGCAGCAAATAAATTGGTCTTAATTATGAATACCACTTTTCTTGAAGTAGCCTTTTGTGTCATCACTGGAAACTTTGTGATTGAAAAAACAAAGAATTTAAAGCAAAAGTAAGCAGGAAATAAAAATTTATTTTGTTATTTTTTGTTATTTTGAAAGGAATTATTAAAACTGAAAAAAACAACATATTTTCAATTATTGTAATATCTGCTTTTAAAGTTAGCCAAAACTTTTTTTACAATGCAGTCCAAATAAACGAAATGAATAGTGACCTGGACGACATTCAAGATCTTAAAGGATAAGCAAGAAACTAGCAGCAAACATAGATGTGAAATGTTATTTTTATGTTATTATAACTGCCAAATAAAAAAATTCAAACACATCATAAAAATATGCAACAACTGTTGCATGTTTAAAGAAAATGAAAATGCGCACAAATTATTATTATTATTATTATTTATGAATTTTTACCCAGGATTGTCTCTTCAGTACTAATTAGACTGCTATCAATGAGAGTCCTGCCTTCGTTGCGCAACACCTACAACGGAAACCTATGGCAATTAGCAACGAGAGGTTATCCTCGCAACTGTGACCGGCAGTGGACTCGAACCCCTGACCAGCAGGTTACAAGTCGAGTGCCTTAACCACTCAGCCACAGCTCCACAAAAAAGATCAATGCTAAACAAATAAGTAATATATAATATATAATTTCAATTTCAAAAATTCAAAACAAAATCATTTATGAGAAAACTCTAATAGGTTGTTTACTCAACATCTTGAAAAAACATTTTTTCATGATGGTAGTAATAAAAATGTCAGACAAAGGTGGTACTCCTCTTGGGAGATTTAAATGTTGATTACCTAAAGCCAAGTGACAATAAAGACATAAAAGCATTGTTTTTGCAAAATGGTTTCACAAAATATATTAATGAAACCACTCAAGTTACAGAAGAATCCAAAACACTGATTGATATTATAGCAACAACAAATCCCAATAATATCGCACGTTCTGGTGTAATTGCAAAGAGTTTGAGTGATCACGACTTAAGCGGTTGTGTAAGAAAACTTAATTACAAAAGGTATCCTGCTAAAACTGTGAAGTGCCGTAATTATCAATCATATAACCCTGAAGAAATGAATATCGCTCCAAATATCAACATTGCAGTGGATATGTTAATGTAATTGTAAAAAACATCTTTGACAAACATGCGCCATACACCAACAAAAGAACAAAGGGTCATTCCAAAAATTAATAACAACAAAAGCACCGTCAATAGTGTAATAGACAATCAAACCAAAGCTGAGAAATCTTGTGAATTCTTTTCAACTGTTGTTACAAAATTAAAGTTAGCTACATTCAGATTGAGAGATTGTGCCTGGAAGTCAAATAATTTAATAAAGAACAGAACTGGAAGTGTTTTTAGATTCAGTTACATTTCAAAAGTCTTCTTAAAAAACTTTACGAAGAAAATGAAGAGGTAAAGCGACTGGGCTAGATGAGTTGCCAGCTGGAATGCTAAAAGATTGCACCGATTACATAATCACTCCACTACATCACATACTGAAAGAGTCACTGAGAACAGGTACTGTGCCATTAGCCTGGAAGCATGCCAAAATCGTACCAGTGTATAAGTCTGGTGATTCAAATGCTGTTGAGAACTTTTATTCAATATCTGTTCTTCCAGTACTTTCCAAACTAATGGAAAAGGCTATTTATTCTCAATTATCGGATTACCTAGAGAAAAAGCAACTGCTGAATGAATCTCAGTTTGGTTATTGAAAAATCGATCTACACATCTTGCAACCACCTTGTTCGTTGATGAAATCAGAAAAGCATGAGATAAAGGAATGCTTACAGGTGCATTGTTTCTTGACCTAAGCAAAGCCTTCGATACTATCAAACGTAACCTGATTTTGAAAAAACTTATATATATATATCATACGACGTTTGTAACTCAGAACTAAACTGGTCCACAGACTACTTGTTTTTACGTTCACAAGTAGTCGTTGTGAAAAACCAAATATCTTCTCGTTTTTACGTGTCAAGTGGTGCACCACAAGGTTCCATTCTGGGACCATTGTTATTTATTATATTCTTCAATGACTTTCCCGAGCAGCTAGCAACAAGTGCATCCAGTATGCTGATGATACCATCATCTATTATGCAGATCAAAATGTGAACAATATCGAATACGTACTTAACGATGAGATTAAGAAACTTCAAAGCTATTTTTACGAAAATGAGTTGGTGCTTAATCTCAAAAAAGGAAAAACCGACAGCATGCTATTTGGTACGACGAGAAGGCTTTCGAAAAAGAACTACATGAAGCTTGAGATGAGGGTCAACAAATAAACCACACAAGTTTCTATTGCTACCTAGGAAATGAACTGGAGCAGTCATTAACTTTAAATGACAATTTTGACAAAGCATACAAGCGAGCGAGTGAAAGATTGAACCTGCTAAAGACAATGAGAATGTATCTAACTGTTGAAGCTGCTTACAAGATATACAAGATGGTTATCCTGCCGCTACTTCTCTACAGTTCGCTCATAAACTTACAGCAATCAACAACTCAAAAGCATAGACTGTGTTCGATCGAAAGAAGAGCTAAGCAGATAATTGGTGGTACGGAAAACGTTGATAGTATTGAAATCTTATGAAGAAAAAATTGTGTAAGATTGTCAAGAAGTGCTTGAACAACAAAGTTTGCACACATTTTAAAGAATACTTCAAAATAAATCATCATTCAAGAACTACAAGAAACAGTAATACACTCATGAAACTACCAAAGGTTGAATTAGAATTTTTTAGAAAATCATTTAAATTTCAGGGAGCAAAAATCTTTAACGATGTTCCAATTTTTATTTGTTAATAAGTAGATATTTTACATGATATTTTAGAATTTTAGAAACTATAAAGGTTTTAACGTTTCATTTCATATTGTTTCAAAAAGATTTTGTTTACTTAGATCTCCTCATAACAGTTATTTCTTACAAACGTATTGTATTTCTTTTACTTATTAACCTTTTAACCTTTAATGTTTTTATTCAATAAGTTATTATGTATATATATTTTATTATTTTTGTATATAAAACAGGACACATGTTGATAGCAGCAATTTATTTTGCTGAAATGTAAATATCATGTATAAATATTGCTTAATAATAATATTAATAATAATAACAAAGAGGATTACTCATTAAGGATTACTCAGGAGCTTTAATAAGGGTCTATTCCATTGGCGCCAACCAAACTAACCAACTCAACCAAAATTAAACCAATGTGAATGGTTTAACTGGTTAGGTTTCTAGTTTTTTATGTGTTATTGAGTTATAGTTATTTGTATAAGAAGGATAGCAAGCAAGGCTGATCCAAACAAAAATAAAAATAGGGGGAGCACCAGCTCAGGCAAAACGCATTTCATTGTGATATAAAGAAGACATAGGTATGTCGAAGCATGTCGATAAAATATATCGTAATTTCTTTGAAAATAATTACAAATTTAGTGCTTCTAAGAAGTTTTTATATATGGTCAAATCAGGTAATGATTGCGCATTTTTCGTAAGTTCGGCTTTTTAGGAGTTTTAAATAGCGTTGTTATTAATATTTATTCACAAAAAAACGGATTTGAACTTTATAGGCTGAAAAACCAAGTGCTCAAGAGAATATTTCACAACGATATAAAGGATTATGTGGTGCGCAATGGTTACAAACAAAATCGATTGCTTTTTGCGCACTTGT